>VXAY01001664.1:392450-428656 GCA_013399855.1 Oxyruncus cristatus
GGGCTGCGCGCGGCCGCTGGCCAACCCGAGGGCGCCCGCCCGCCTCGCGCGCTCGTAACTGACAGCGCGCGGGAAGCCCCCGAACCACCGCTTCCCCTGAGGCGCGGCCATCCTTCCCCCCGCCGCTCCCTCCGGCCGCCCAGGGAGCGGGGAAGAGACGCTCCTACGGCTTCCATATGGAAGCCGGGACCTATTCCCTCCCTCGCCGCGCTAGTCTTTTGTAACAGACTCCCGCGCCAGCCGTCTGCCTGCGCGCTGGCCCAGAGGCGATAGGGGGAAGGGCGGCCCGAGGATCGCTTCCACACCTGCTGTGTGTGGGTGGGCGCTGCCTCTTCCCTCCCCATTGGCGCGGCTGCGGAGGCCGGCGCGCGCGGCACGGCGGGATACGTAGTTCTGGAGAGAAGGCGTGGGGGCGGTGGTCGGCGGCGGCCGCGGCGCATGCGCAGCGGGGGTGCACGGGCGCCGTGTCCGGCAGGTGCTGCCGGAGGGAGCCGGGCCGGGTAGCGGGGCAGGGCAAGGCCGGGCTGGCCTCAGGGAGAGGGACCGGGTCAGGTCAGGGCAGGTCAGGGCAGGGCAGGTCAGGTCAGGTCAGCCGGGGTCAACCCGCAGCCCTCAGCCTCGCCTCGCTGCAGATCTACAGAGCGGAGTCAGTCCCCAGCAGGCTGTGGTGGTCCAGCCTGTCCGTGGTTGTATTAAAACGAGATGAATTGGGATTATGGTGTTGGTCTCCGACGGTCGTGCTGCTGTTCCATGCGGATCAGGCCCCGCTGTGCCTCACTGGTTCAGAGTGGCGGCTGTGAAAAACGAAGCTGGTCACGGTTGTGGTGTGGTGCAAGAAATGGTGGATCAGTAACACCCAGCTCCTCATGGCAAAGCCTGTTAGTCCTAATCAGATTTGGAAGAAAACTGGTAGAAGTGGTGCCTGTATGCAGCTCCGTCAGTTTAAATTTTCTATTCTTTGTACCCAAATTCTTTCTCAAGTGAACACAGAGCGCCTACTAGCCACCAGATTACCAGTCTCTAAGATTATTAGGGGATTGGAGCACCTCTCCCCTTCTAAAAGGGAAGGCTGAGAGAATTTAGTTTGTTTAGCCAGGAAAAGAGATGGCTTAAGGGTTAACCTTCCAGTACCTGATGGGAGCCTACGAGAAAGATGGAGAGGGACTTTTTACAAGAGCATTTAGTGACAGGACAAGGGGGAATGGCGTCAATCTGAAAGAGGGTAGATTTAGACTAGATATTAGGAAAAAAATCTTTGAGGGTGGTGAGGCACTGGAACATACTGCCCAGAGAAGAGTTGGATGCCCCATCCCTGGAAGTGTTCAAGGCCAGGCTGTATGAAATTCTGAGCAGCCTGGCCTAGTGGAACCCAAGGCAAAGGGGTTGGAACTAGATGATCTTTAAGGTCCTTCCTGACCCAGGCCATTCTATGGTTCTGTCATGTCAGTGACTAAAGTGACGTTTCTTTACCAACTGTTCAACAATTTCATTCTTCAAAGGGATGAGGCCACCCTCAGTTTCCACTCCAGACCTCCAGCACACCTTCTGGAAGGGAGGAAATGTAGAAGTACTGTTGTAGAGTAAGAAAATAATCAGAAATAAGCGTGGCGCAGGCTGTTTCCAGATGTCATGGCCAGAACACACAGGTCATAAGCAGAAAAGGACCCTAAAAATGCTGAACAAATTGTGTTCAGATAAGCAAGTGGTAATATCTAACAGTTTTCAGCTCAGCCGAATCTCACTGCCTCTTAGTGCCAGGGAGCAGGAACAGTAGGGCTGCCCCAGTAAGAGAGTGGATTGCCAAGGCAGGGCAGTGCCCTCGTGGGCAGGGTGCAATCCCCCACACCCAAGCAGGGCTGAGGTTGTGGCAGGACCTGCAGATGGTCCAATGGTTCGGATGAGCAGGAGAGGGAGCCACCTCCCCCACAGGGCCAGGTCTGGGCCCAGGGCTGTCTTCCACCAGAGCTCTGGGCGGTGGGTGAGGGTCCTGGGTGAGGGTGTTCAGGGCATCGCAGCCTGCCTGTGCCCTCAGGGCTCTTGAGGCAGAGTATAGAGCACTTCCTGAGTGAGAGGTTGTGTGAAGAATGAGCGAAGGTTCTACCAAGGTTACTCTTTTTTATCAAGAGTCAGATGTTTTAAGTCCTATGGCAGCTTTTAAACTTTCACTGGATTTCCATCTCAGGCTGTAGGTACTGTGCTTTTGAAAATTTGACTCTACGGTGCAAAGAGTAAAAACTGTCTCAGCTCAGCGAGTGATTGAAGCAACAGATAAAAGGTGGTGGTGGTGTAGGTGGTTTCAGTGGGGGCATCATGGTTTTAATTTTTTATTTTTACCATCCACAGTTATTCATATACCACCTACTCTTTCCTAAATGTCACTCTTGCTCAAATTCTTTCTGTCAGCTTAAGCTTTCTGAGTTTGCTTCTTTCAGCGCTGTTCCCACATGAACCAGTACTTTCCCTCTGCACCCTGACGCTGGTGGGCTTTTGATAGAAGTGAGCAGTGGTCACCTGTTGAGTTATATGGAAATAGGATGAGATCTGAGAATGTATGTATGTTGGCACAGGAGTCCTAACTGCTATGGGAATGTATGAAAGAAAAATATCAGAAAAGGAAAAAATTAAGCAAAAAGCTTTCCTTGCTGCTTTCTTTCACGATCTGAACTTTAAAAGTGTATTGTCACCCAGGAAGAGAGCACAGCATGGAAATGTGTGGGTGAGCAGAGACCCACTGAAATAGGAGGTTCCTGGCAAGATGTAACTCTGGCGTAGTATCACATGAGGGTGGCTGGTTTGCACAACAGCCCGAACTACGAAAATCCACTTAGTGCTGAGTCTCTACTGCTTGGCATCTCTGACAATATGCATATATTTTGTTTAAATAAAACTACTTAGCTCGTTGGTTTTGATATTTTAATTATCCTTTCTCTGTATCCATATGTATATTTTCTGTCTCTCTTGTTTCTCAGTTCAACATTTTTTTTCTGTTTTCCTAGTCTTCTCATTTTCTTTATTTTCTTCACCTCTTTCGTGTGTGAATGTAATTGCTTTCCCTGTTATTTTTTCTACTTTCCTGGTTCTAATACCCACTCTTTTCTCCACCTCAAAAATATTCTCTCACCCACGTTCCTCACCTGTATTTTGCATTCTTATTTTTTTTCCCCCTGTTTTAAGCTCCCAAACTATCATGTATCTTTTTCTGTGTTGCTTCTGACTTGCTCTCTAAGCTGTCCTTAACATTCATTGATTTTTCACCTAACACACCGATATTTTCAGCTCTATTTAGGCGTGGCTCTTTACATCACAGTGAGGCTTGTAAGGCTGAATGAGCAACGCCCAAATATCTTTACAAAGGTAGTATGAAGGGGGAGGGAGAGACAGCTGTTTGCATGCTCTAATTTCATTGGTTACCCTCTCTACTCTGCCAGCACTTACTTACAGGAGGTTGCCTTTGGACAGAGAGAGACAAGAGGCTGGCAGCTGCAAAAAGCAGAGACTGTGATGGGACAGTGGCTTCAAAAAACTATAAGTCCAGTTGTAGGGTACCTTGTATTAGATTAAAACTGCTTCAGCCCTTAGACACAAGGTGCTGAACTTGTATAAGACCACACTGTTTGACTGAATCTGGGGTGGTGGTGGGAATATTGAAATAAACATATGAAGGAGTAATTTTTATCTGGCAGGATTGTGTAAGATAAAGTACCAGATAGCCATATTTCTGAATGAAGCTTCTTTGCCAGACCAAAGGCTCTTTTGCTGATTTATTTCATGCTCTCTTTGTGGTCTTGATGCAACTTTGTCATGGAACCCAAATGTTTCCAAGAAATATATGCAGGTTTGGGTGCATATTTTTCCTCTTTTATTTCTGGTGGTTTTGTTGTAAACTGTCTCAACTCCATCAACAGCAGCTTTGAAGAATTTGGTGATGGCATAGCTTATTGATCAGACAGAGGCTGGACCAGAGCCACAGTGGAAATCATGTACTTGGCAAGCGTGCTCCTTTGGCATTGTTCCACATGATCCCAAGTGGACCAAGTCAGAGATATTTGACTACTTGGATTCTGTGGAAAACATCTATCATCAACACCATGGGTGCTCAAGGCATGATAGTATCTTCTCTTTGCAAATGCATCAGCCAGAGGGACCTCAGACAGCACCAGACTGGATTAAGAATCCTGCCTTCAGGAAGACCAGTGGTTAAAATGAATGCTTCAGTTCTGCCTGCCCTGGCCCTAACTTATCCGAGCCTGAAACACAAAACTTCCCTTCCCTTCTACTGCATCTATACCTATTGCACCTGCTTCTCACTCACCTGATGTTCTCTTGGGATTTTCTCATGTCATAACTGTGCGGCAGTTACTGTGAAAAAGCAGGTATGGCTCAGGCACTGAACCAAGCACTTATTAATTCTGAACAGAATTTATGCAATAATGTAACTAGACGAGGGCTCATGCACTCCCCACCCTGCTACCATATCAGCTCTGATTATGGGATGACGTTGTAAAAGTGAGCTTTTAGCTTAGGATAGAAAAGTGAAATCCACCTGACATTACTCAAGACATCAGACTTTATTCCTTGTCACAGTAACAGGTCACAGCTGTAATCCAGGATTTAAGCATATCCAAGGACACAATGTGGACATTGGCTTCAGGACATTTATTGATGGGCTTCCCCTGTTTAGTCAAAAATGTGGTTTTTCAGCCCCCAGAATCATGTCATCTAGCATAAAAGTGATGTGCATACTTTAAGGGATGCAACTCGACTTGTCTATCTCACATTGGCCTTTTTAGCCATCAACACGCTTGTAGCAAGCGTGGGTAGAGTCCTTCTCAAATCTTTGTTTGCGAAGCCTAGCCATGATGATGGTGACTTTAAGGGAGTGATCATTCTCTTCTGTACACTTTTCTATGCCTGATCTATCACGTTTGAAAACTAAAAACTTGCCCAAAGTGTGCTTGAACTCAAGGAGCTACTTGACTCTACTTGTCATTGTTATGAAGTATCTTTGGCTTCTCTTCTCCTGTCCCTAACTTCTGACAGATCTAAGTCTCTGCAGGCATCTTTCCTTCTCCTTTCTCCCAAGCCAGAGAGCCCCTGTTGCCAAGGATGTGACATAACCTACTATCATCAGGGCTAGATTAAGTAGGGAGGGGAAAACATTGGGATGTAGTTCCTCATGATTATGACATAGCTACTATTAAATATATAAAATAAATGTATGAAAGGTATGAGTAGAATCAAGTCTGACAGGAAATCAATAACTTTTCTTTGAACTGGACAAACACACATATTCAGCCTCCACTTGACAGTAACTTCAGCAGTAATTGAAAAGGTCTTAGTGGAGATTGCCTTTGAATGAGCTTGTGAGCTTGGCTGTCGGGGTGCAGGCACAGTCTCCAGTGGCTGATGGACCAGTCTGTTGATCTCAGTGTGCTGGAAACTTGAGGGATCATAGTCTGCTTTGGTCAGCATGGCCAAGATAGCTTTGGGACACCCAGATATCATGCACCTTGCTGTATCACCTAAAACTGGCTTTGGTTTCCACCGTCAGTTGCAATAGCTTGCAACACAATTACTCCTTCCATTTGATCTAGAGAAGGGAGATCTGAATATGTGGATGTCATGATTTAAGCCCAATCAGCAATTAAGTAGCACCCAGCCACTCTCTCACTACCCCCTGGCCCAGGTGGAGTGGGAAGGAGAGACAGAAAAAGATTTAAAAAAATGTGTTGAGAAAAGAACAGTTTAGTAATTAAAATATAACAATAATATCCATAATAATATTATTAATAATAATAATAATTGTAATGAAAAGGCTAACAATGAGGAGAGAGAAAGAGAAATAAACCCCAAGAAATACAAATAATTCACAATACAATTGCTCACCTCCTGCTGACCAATATTCAGTCCAGCCCTGAGCAGCAATCGTCCCCTCTTATCAACTCCCCCCAGTTTATATACTGCGCACGACATTCTGTGATATGGAATATCCCTTTGGCTAGTTTGGGCCAGCTGTTCTCGCTATGCTCCCTCCCAGCTTCTTGTGCACCTGCTTGTTAGCACAGCTCGGGAAACTGGGAAGTCCTTGATTTAGAGTAAGCAGTTCAGCAGGAACTAAAACATCCATGTGTTATTAACATTATTCTCATAATAAATGCAAAACCCACAGCACTGTACCAGCTAGTAGGAAAAAAATTAACTCTATCCCAGCTGAAACCAGAAGAGCAGAGAGTGGTTTTTTTGCCTTCAGTGCCCCTGATGCAGCTGAGGAAGTACCTCAGAAAAGTCTACTACCACTTTCTATGAAAGTGGTTGTTTTTATTTCCCAAATAACATGGCTTGCTGTTGATTTTCCAGTCCCAACATGCTGCCAGAGCACTGAGATAGGTGAATTATTCTTTGGGTCTCTGCATGATTAGTTATTCTCCTCTACTTGTTTAACAGCATGCTTATACTTGTCATCTCACCAAATAGGGGCTGAACTTATCATCATTAATATTGTACTTCCCATTCTAAAAATGTCTTTTTGCTGCTGAGTTGCGTCACTTGCATTTGCAGAACTCTTCTCACAGAGACAGACCTGATGCTCAAAAGGATCCTGTCTTTGTTGTCAGTGACAATATGTGACTACACAGAAAGTTGTGTCTGATGTAACCAGCTTTGCAGTCTCGTTTTGGTGGCCCACTGTGTGCAGGAAACAATGCTTCTGGGTCAGGAAGTCTGTGTGCGTCTGCACTGCCACTGAAAGCACTGCTGCCCTGCCCAGATACATGCTTCTTGTTCAGTTCATCTTCCAAAACTGGAGAGGCTCTGATGGCAGGTGTGCTGATAGATCCAGGGCATTTTATATGAGGCTTTTTAGTTGTTCAAATTAAATAGATCCAATTCAGAATCATAGACTCAGAGAATATGCTGAGTTAGAAGGAACCCATCAGGTTCATCAAAGCTCCTGGACTCATGATCTGTCTCACCTATTCCCTGTGAAACCAGGCTAGTAGTTTACAAATTACCAGATGATGGGAAAGTAAGATGAAGTTCAACTAGGATACTATTTAACCTGCCTGTAATACACATAGTCATAAACAGGATATCCTATGCTCTGCATAATCTGCAATTTGTGATCCAGATTTTGTACATGGTACCAGCGACCCAGTTCTGCAAAAACCCTGTATTAATAAATATAAAAAAAGCTGCATGAGGGATATGTCAACAACAATGCTGGTTCTTGTTTGAGAAAATCAATGAATATGCCTGGAAATTCAATTCTACAAGTGCAGCATACATAAGGGGGAATTGGAGGTAGATTTTTTTCCTCCTTGAAATCTAGTAGAAAAGTAAACTGACAAAACAAGCACACTCCATAATCTCAAATGTATTTTCCAATCTTCGTTCTTCAATATAATACCATTTTACTTAATTGACGTTTCTGAGGAGAACTGAGAACATGAGCCATAGACTTAATTTTTACCTAGCTCCAAGTCTCAGTGCATTTTGTTACAAAAAACTTACCCTTGCAGAAGAAGTGCACAAAGAAAGGTCCAAATAGAAGCAAACTTGTAGTAATAGATCATTTCAAGTACCCAGGATTAGTGGCTTGAATACCAGGATCTAGCTAAGAGTACCAAATTCTTGTTACCACAAATGACAGCTTTAAGAAGTAGGGGCTTTGCTGGTGCACAAGAGATTTAGTCCTAAGTAACAAACGAGATCTGATTTAAGAAGTAATTACAGGTGATTCTCTCTGTCACAGTAGCTGCAAGATAGTGAAGATTAGCGTAGTGATCTTAACTGCAAAATGGGTGTCGAAAGGCATAAAACCATGAAAGGAAAGGGGAAATATTTAAGAAAAGAAAATCCTTAAAATGAACCTGGTAAATATTTAAGCACACCACGGTGGCATGGTTAAAATAACAAACATATTGCATTAAATAGTTTTATTTGAGTAATAAATAAACCTACCATGAATTAAAAGCAGCCTCGGTGACGCTGGGAGGAAGCATCAAGAACAGTGGCATCTGAATTCTGTAGCTGATGAATATGTCCGAGGGGCTCTGTGAGGAAATGTAAAATTCAAATGGTCAGAAATAATTCAAAAGAAGATAAATATTTGGAATCAAAGACCTGCATGCATCAAAAGATGCATTAAGTTGTCTTGAGAGAATGGATCAAAGTCAGCAACAGATCTAACTTCTCTGAAGATGTTACTGCTTAAAAGGAGCAGACCACCAGGGCATGAATTTCTGAAAGGCAAGTCACTGTCAGAAACTGGCATGAAAATATTTAGTAATAAAATAAAAAAGCTATTTTAAGTTACAAGTTTCTGTTTCTCTTAGACTGTAGCAAAAGTAGCTAAAATAAAAATCCAGGAGGAACTCGCAGTGTTTGCCTCTTCCTCCAAGGAATGGAGAATCCCTGATGAGTAGTTTTCTAACCTCTTCTTAGAAAGCTGAATGGTGGAGATTATAGCCCAGCTTTTGGTGACCTATTTTTGTCTGTAGCTATCCTTAGAGTTAGAAGGTTTTCCTGTTTTAGCCTAAACCTTTCTAGCTGCAATTAAAGCCGGGAAGGTTTTGTCTTGCCCTCAGCATCATGAAGCACAATCAGTGGGATCACTGCAATGAGAATTTTCTACATATTGGATGGTTGTTGTAATATCTCCTCCACACCTGCCATCAGCCTTTATTTTTTAGAGCAATATTACCTCTCCTTTTTTCAATCATTCTCCATATTTTAATTTTTTTTTTTTAGAGTAGCCTTCTTTTTGTACTATTGTATTAAACTACACCAAACTAAGACTTCTGAAAGGTGGGTTAAGAAAAACAATTACTAACCCTGTCTTGCATATGACACATCTATTAAAATGTCCCAGGATGAGTTTTGCTATTTTTTAATCATCATCATATTGTTGACTCATATTCAATATGTGGTTTACTGTAACACCCAGGTCTCTTTCTACAGTGCTGTTGATATTCTCAATTTTGTATCTGTACTTGGTCCTTGGATTTGTTGAGTTTCATCTTATTGATTACAAACCAATTCTCCCATTTATCAAATTCTTACCCTTCAGCTCCCTTGCAGACCCTTTTCTTTTGCATCTTTTTGAATGTGCTCTCCATTCCATCAAAAGTCATAAGGGAAAAGGTTGGATTGTATCAGGTTTTGGCCAGAACTTGATACAATTCTTTATTATCTATCCTTTTAATTTGAAAACAAAATACAGATAAGCCTAGGAGTATTTTCTACAAGCTATTGTACACCTACAGTGTGGCAAGTTAGCCAAGAACAAAATATTTCTGTACAGTGTCTATGAGAATGTCATGTAAGATAGTGGCCAAAGATTTCTTAAAGTCAATACACATCACTTCTATTGCCAGTTTTTGCTACAGGACAGACAGTCTGTTAAAGAAAGAAAACACAGCAGTTTAACAAAATTTTGTTTGCAACAGCTCTTACCTGTCTGTTTCTTTTTCACTGACCCTCCAACTGCTTTTAAAGTGGCAATTTAATTTATTAGAATATTGTTCTTGATATTGAAATTGTATTGACTGCTGATTTGTCCATTCTTTCTGAAGATGATATTTTATTCTCCTCTATTCAGGCTACCTGTCATTCCAGAATTCTTGAAAACAGTGATGACAAAGTGGTGTTATAAATGTTTTAATTCTAGAACCACTCCACAGAAAATTTCTGAGGCAAACATTTAGATACTGAGTGAAGGTAAAAATTATGTCTCTGTGCTCAAAATTAATATTTGAAGCGTGGTTTAGGAAGAGGCAAATTGGTAAACACTTTTAAAGACAAAATTTGCAAGACAATAAATAATACAGTAAAACAACAGATGGAAAATCTTATGACCAGTTTATTAGTATTCTTTGTAGCTTTAACAGACTTTTCCTTCTAAATATTGCCAAAGGTTATTAGAAGAAGCTAACTAGAGACATATTAATTTTCTCTATCAAAACTACATTATAATAAATTACTGGTTGCTAAACTGCTTCTTTGAAATAAGTCAGTGGCAAAAGGAGTTAAAAAGGTGAAAAAATATTAGAATAGAGGTAGTGAGATACAGAAATACCGAAATACACAGTATTTACACACACCTGGCCCTCTTTATCCCCTTACCCATGTTTGTTCCTCTCCAAATCACCTAAACCACTCCATTTTCCTGCCTTTGGTTCCTCCCCTAAACACAAGGTAGTAAATCCTGTACAATCTGAAACTGCTTTTCCCCTGCATCAAATGATGTATCCCATCTCTGGGCAGCATCCCTGCTTGTTCTGAAAGAGGATCCAGGGAGCTGCTTGCCCACAGCACCTTGTCATGATGGGTTTTTCACCTGGACACTGGTGGACACAATCCACGGAGGGGCCTGGACAAAGTGTTTGTTCCTTGGTGGTCCTTGGTTCAGGTTGTGCTATGACCAGCAGGACCAGGGCAGCGTCCTTGTACTCGACACTGGTGAGGCCACACCTTGAATCCTCTGTTCAGTTTTGGCCCCCTCACTACAAGAAAGGCATTGAGATGCTGGAGCATGTCCTGAGAGGTCAACACAGCTGGTGAAGGGTCTGGAGCACAAGTCTTATATGGAAGGGCAGAGGCAGCTGGGGGTGCTTAGCCTATAGAAAAGGAGGCTCAGTGGGGATCTTATTGCTGTCTTCAACTACCTGAAAGGAGAGTGTAGCCAGGTGGGGGTTGGCCTCTTTTACCAGCTGACAAGGAATAGGACAATGGGAAATGGCCTCTTGTTGTGCCAGGGATGGTTTAGGCTGGATATCAAGAAAAATTTCTTTGCTGAAAATGCTGCCAAGCCTTTAAACAATCTGCCCAAGGAAGTGGTTGAGTCATAATCCCTGGAGATATTTAAAAGACGTGTAGCTGTGGTGCTTAAGGACATGGTTTAGTGCTGGACTTGACATGCTGGATTAATGGTTGTACTCCATGATTTTACAGGTCTTTTTCAACCTAAATGATTCTTTGATTCTATGATTCTAGATTCCTGACTGCCACTTGGCATCCCTGTGCTCCCCTGGGCTTGTGGAGATGGCTCTTTGGTTGGCAGACAGGTTGTGTGATGGGCCTAGGGGTAGCTTGACAGGGTGTAATCTGGGTTCCTCCTCCTTCCACTGCCTCTCTGAGCATCTTTCTGGGTGTGCATGTGATCTTTATCACACAACTGAGCATAGAATAGCTCTTCTGCTACAGATGGCATTCCAGATAATAAGGGGACAAAAAAAAAAAAANAAAAAGAGAAAAAAAAAAAAAAAAAAAAAAAAAAAGACACCCCCCTGCCGAAATAGTTGTAACCTTACAAATGTAACTGATTTTTGTTAGTGAAATGTCAACCTCTCTAGAGGAAAGCACTCATTTGCTGTTGGCCTTGTAAGTACATGTATCTCCATTTGATGTTATGTATTGGAGGAGTTCAATGATTACTGGAATCTGTTATTTCTTCTTTTTTAAGGAAACAATGTCAAAAACAGAGTGAAGAAAATGTGCTATTTTGCATTGGTCACATTTTGCTTTAGTGATTTTTTAAAAAATCTTATTTTTGAGTTAAATTATGATGGAAATCTAAGTGATTTCTTCTTTTGTAAAGAGCTTCATGTAGATTACCAAGACTCACCTCCAAAGTGTTAAAAGTCACATTCTAAATCATAACAAAAGTCTTCTCTTTTCATCAAGTTTTAGTTATTATGTGAGAGAAAAAAAAGGAAATTGCTTTTGGATACTCCTTGGAATTATATGGTGCTCAAAGCAGCTATTGCTAAGAAATTGGAGAGTTCAAGCTTTTCTTCTTGGCAAAAGAATGTAGCCATGAACAGCTCTCCATCTGCCTGAGAAGAGCACCTTAATTTATAGCTGTATGTTTAAACTTTTATTTTAGAGCACAGGCACAGTTGCCTGGCATCAAAAGCAGCCTTCCTAGGCCACAAATTTATTGTACTTTGCTTTCTCAGTAGCTGCATGGTGCAATAAGCAGCTCACAGAAGTGGACAGAACCTGTCTGACACCATGCAGCCCATTCACATTAGTCTTAAGGTTAAGAACTACTAAAGAGTTTTAATGTTACTGTCTCCTGTAACAGTGGATGACAACTCTGAACTGGCTAGATGCATCAATAGCCTTCTGCTACTCTCTAAGCTGAACAGGAAATCTTATTCATCTCATGTGGTTTCCTGCTGAAATACGTATTTGCAATGACAAATGTATGAGCACTGCTAAATTCAGTTACTAGATAATGAAAGATGTCTTTTTTTTTAAAGGTTTTTTTTTTATTATTTCTACAATGAAACATTAAACTTATGAAAAAAGTGACTATGCTCAACTTAAAATATAATATGTAAACTGTTTCTCTCTCTACCTACCTGAAAAAATAATAATTAAAAGATAATTAAGAGAGAGATAGGTAACCTTTCTGGTTTGATGTGTATATTTTACATATTAAAAATGGAAAATATTCTCACTGGAGTGACATCTGCCCTGAAGTTTCATGAGGGCACCTCACAGCTCTGGAGTATACACCACTCTGGTGCTTAGATGAGATGACTAAAAAGTGTGCACGGAGAGCCAAACTCTTTGTGTACTATGAAGTTTTTGTCTGTGGGAATTATGGATTCAATCACTAGAGAGAGGTAGGGGCAGAAAACAGCTGGGCAGTGACTGCTGAAACCACACAGTGGTGCAGATGGAACATTTAGCTCTGAGCAGCTAAACTATTTTGTCAGTTTGACAACAAATTTTACTGTCCCCATCCCTATGCTGACACTACCTGTTTTTCCTGTTTCAAACAGAGAGTGAGAAGGGGAGTGATAGAAATAACCAAAGTCAAACCTGATACTTTCTGTTTCAGGTGATCAGCATACTTTGTGCAAAGTTCCTGCAGAGTCTCTCTGTAAAGCTGAGGTGGCCAGCTATGGGCACAGCAAAGCAGGAAGCATCTATAGAAGCAGAAAACTGCCACACTGGAGCTTATGCCAGTTTGATCCTTTCTGCTGTTCTGTATCAGAGGACATATTGTGGATTCCTTATTTTCAACTCTTATTTAAAAGTTATTCTTGTTTTGCTGGAGTTTGTAATTTCCCATTGTTAGCAGAAGAAAGACTTCAGAAACATTTAACATTTATGCTTTCTCTCAGTTCCTGGCAATTTCTTGTTTCTGGTAATACTCCTCTCATAGTTAGAAAAGCCATGATCTTTCAAATCACAGAGGTCTATGCTGATCTCATGGGTTATTGCAGCACTAGTCTTTAGCAACTGCAGTGCTACACTAACTAATTAAAGTCTTCTGGCTCCGGTATTTATTTTTATGTGCTGATTCACAGCCATGTACTCACCTGTGCCGGGTTCATTTTCAACTCTGTGGCTTCATAACTGTGTTTAGCCAGTTTGGGGATGTGCTCTTCCAAAAAGAATGATTCTCCTCATTGCCCACCCGTGTGTCACCATTGACTCCCGTGTGGTTATGCCAGCACTTATGAGGCTATGCAGCAACTCAAGAGAAACTCACTTAACCCAGACAGAAAAAAACAGTCACAAAAAAGGTGTTTTCTCAGCTGGGTCAGCAAGCTGTTTCACCTGCCTGTGCTGACGAAGCAGCACAGCCCCAGTACAAGGGGAAGGTGAGAAGTTGTGGCCAGGCAGAGACTAGAATTGCACCTTTCAGCAGCAGTGGAGATCGGCTACAAGAGGTATGACACCATTCCTTTGCCATGGGGTAAGCAGAATACCTCTACACCAATTCTCCTTGCTATCATGAGGCCTTTTCTTCTCTGCCTCCTTTGTAATAGACTCAGCCATCCTGTGAGACTGTGTTTGTATCATAGCTGAAAAGCGATGAAAATAGCTGAAAATATTGTTTTGGGACCCCTGGGCTGCCTTTGCTGGCAGCATGACCCACATGAGCACCTTATAGCTGTTACTTCAGCTCAGGTTTCAAGCCCAGACTCCACTCTTGTCCACACTGGTTTTCAACTTCAGCTTGTGTATAGGGACAAGTTGAATGATGTGCTAGGAAGGGAAACTTAAATAGGAAGTGCAGACAGGAGAAAATCTGATCTTAGGACACATGGGGCAGAGTTAGCTTAAGTCATACATAATAACAATAAGCCTAGAATGAGGAATGTGCCTCAAGGACTCTGCATGAAACATAATATACAAACAGCATCAGGACATGTGGTAGCCTCAATAGGGATTTTAAAGCATATAATTGAAGTTTCATAGAATATGTGGATGAGCCTAAAAATAAGCAAGAAGGATGAAACACCATTCTTAAAACATATTTAAAAGTTGATCCTCTGTCTATCATGTTGCTGATGCAGATATTAACAAAGAGAGGCTAATGCTGCTTTAACTGGTACAACTCATTAACACTACCTGGAGATCTACTATGGCATGTGAGAATAGCTGGTCTAGTGCCCTCTTTGGCATTACTCCTAGCCATTTCTCTTATGCTAAAAGCTGAACTGAGAGATCAGGAGCTAGCATTTTACTGGTTTTACAAGTCTTACAGTGTTTTACAATTTGAAAAAGTTTCTTGGCTGGATATTTCATATTGTTAAAGAATTTCAGGTCTAAAGTATATCCGTTTTCTGTTGTTGTTGTTGTTTGGGGGAGTTATTGGTTTTGAGGTTTTTTTGTATGTTTTTGTTTTGGTTTTTGTTTTGTTTTGGTTCGGTTGTTTTTAATATTTTTTTATTGCATACTTTTTTTACTTGTTTTCGAGAAAAAAAGTTCCCGACCAGCCCAGTACTTCCCAGCCACACACACAGGTTGACCATTATTTGCCAATCCTGCTATTTGGCTTCTGGTGAGAGGATGCTTGTGCCAATAGCTGTGCTGCAGTTTGGGGAGAACCTATGAAGCTTGCTGATCTTCTTCATCAAGTGTCTGATCTTCTAATTCCCCAGAAGAAGACGCAAAAATCTGAAGAATATGCCTGTGATATGACTTATCAGCAGATACCAAACACACTCCAAAAAAGTACCACTGAAAGTATCACTTTAGCATGAACAAATCTGCCGTGCCTACCAATTTTTTTTTAGCTCATATTTACTCTTAGTGAAGGAACACAGTAGAGTCAGCAGTGAGTGCAAGTGATCTCACTGGCCAAGAAGGCCTTACTCCTCATGCCCTTGCTCCCTCTTCCTTATCCACGTGTTCCTGTCTCCTCCAGCATCCATCCTTCCTTTTTCCAGTTATAACAGGCTTTACTGTAGGTTGATGTGACCCACTATTGACTAAAAGTGGCTCCCAGAAAAACCTCATTAGCCCTGGAGCTGGCATGGTGCGAGTGTCTGAGTGTGTGGTTAATGCTGGGGCAGAAAGGAAGGGCAGGGAGCAGCATGTTCATCAGCTGTGGTGGGGTGTTAATTCAGTGGCCTGGAGCTGCAAAACCATCCTTCAAAGCTCAACAGTCTGTCTTGCAAACAGGGGCAGTGAAAATACTAATCAGTAAGGTTCGATAAACTGTGGTTAACACTGTTGCTGCAATTACTAATGTAGGCAAAAAATGGAAGGTAATGTTATTCTTTTTTCACTACAGATATACCACTGATAATAGAGTAATATGCAGTTGAAACATAATTGCAACACTAAGGAAAGCTTGAGCTATTTATAGTATTTAATAATTCAATAGTACGACGTGCACTGATTGTAGTAGTATTCATTTTTCTATGTAATTTAATTATTACTTCTCTTTCTTAATTAATAATGCAAGAGTGTGGCTTTGTATAGCACTTTTTTTCCCTAATTCTCATTTTGCACCAGAATTTAATCAAGATCTTCTTGTTGTTCATAAAAAATACATGCATACCTGCATACAACATTCTGTAAAATTGCTTGAGATTCTACACATTGTAATCTCTGAGATCCCTGTGAGACTCATAAAGGGAATCTTATTGCTAAATGTTTATTCCACGATGTGTAAGAACCCTCTAATTTTTTACACTCTTATTCTCACAACACTCAGGTAAAACAGGAAGTTTTTTTTCTCTGGAATGTCAAAGCACAGAGATGTTAAAGTCTGTATTCAAAAGCTGTATTTAAGAGCATGGATCCCACTCGCTGAACTTGCCTAGAGTGCTAAGAAAAGCCTTTGTGGAACAAGCACTGAACTTACATATGTCAAGTCCAAGAGGATCTTCCTTACTGCTGGACTTTGTTGTCTCACTAAGATTGCAATAAATACTTCTTTCATTTCTGGGTTTAGAGTACTTTGTTGAGTGTGAGGAAAGATTTTCATGTAAGGGGAGTTTTGAATGTGGGTCATAGGAGGGCGGGAAGAATATTAAATAGCTGCTGATGCACAGGACAGCTTTTATGGTCAAGGAAAATAAAAGCTGTAATGTTTTGGAAAAAATATTATCCATGAAATGAAAACCAAGCTTGAATTAAGTCAGGAGAGAATAGGCATTCCTCTGGGAAGATAAAGGAGGTACTCCATAGATTAGCTTATCATTGCTCTAGAACGAGTTGTTGCTGTTGCTTAGAAAGCCAGCATGGTGCCAGTCTGTGCACCTATTTGAAATGTATATCATGGAAAAATAAAATAATCCACTTTAAGGTTAAGTATGAATTGTGAAGAAATTATCTGTTATCTTTGTGTTATGGGGTTGCTTTGCTCTATTTATGTTAAAATATATGTATTTCAGATAATTTATGAACCTAATCATGGCTCTAAGTTTTGTAGCTCTATTTTATATGAAATCAATTTGGTGGAGATATTTAGAAGGAACCTGCATGCATTTTTTGTGGCTAAGAAAGCAAAGTTTAAATGGAAGTGTGTAAAGTGAGAAACAATATTTTTCCAAAGAAATTTGCTTTAACATGAAAGAAATTTGCTTTAACATGAAAGAAATTCTTGGTGGAACCTCTAATTTCCTATGCTTGCTGTAGGAGACCAGCCTAAGGGGAAAAAAGGTGAATTCTTAATAGGTAACATAGACAGAACATGCTTTATTTTTATTATCATTGGTACTTAGGACTTTAGATCTGTTCATGATCTTCCCCAGGGCTATATGTGGTGTGCAGAAACACACATGGATATGATGACATTCCTTCTTGAGAATGGTCCGAAGGTCGACTTCAGGGTCCTTTCTCAGGATGCTCAGAAATGCTGTCCCCTGGTAGCCCACAGAATTCATCAGAACTACAGAATTACAGGATATGCTGAGTTGGAAGAGACTCACAAGGATCATTGAGTCCAACCCTTAGCCCTGAACAGGACCATCCCCAAGAATCACACCATGTGCCTGAGAGTATCATCCAAACAATTCTTGAACTCTGACAGGTTTGGTGCTGTGACTTCTCTGGGGACCCTGTTACAGTACCCAACCACCCCCTCAGTGAAGAACCTCTTTTTAGTATCCAGCCTACACCCCCCCGAGACAACTTCAGGCCATTCCCTCTCGTCCTGTCACTGGTCACCACAGAGAAGGGACCAGGGTCTGCCCCTCCTGTGCCCCTCACAAGGAAGTTTTAACTGCAATGAGGTCTCCTCTCTGTCTCCCCTTCTCCAGTCTGAACAGACCAAGTGACCTCAGCTGCTTCTCATATGGCTTCCCCTCAAGGCCCTTCATCATCTTTGTTGCCCTCCTTTGGATGCTCTCTAAGAGCTGAATATCTTTCTTATATTGCAGTGCCCCAAACTGCACACAATATTCAAGGTGAGGCCGCCCCAGTGCAGAGCAGAGCAGGACAATCCCCTCCCTTGACTGGCTGGCAATGCTGTGCCAAGTTTTGTGTCATCTGCAAACTTGCTTAGTATCCCTTCCAGTCCTGTGTCCAAGTCATTTTTGAAGGTGCTGAAGAGCACAGGGCCTAAGATGGAGCCCTGTGGAACCCCACTAGTGACAGGTCTCCAGTGTGATGTCACCCCATTCACTATTACTCTCTGTGCTCAACCCGTGACCCAATTGCTCACCCACCACATGGTGTGTTTATCCAGCTGTGTGCTGGACAGTTTGTCCAGAAGGATCCTGTGAGAGACAGGATCAAAAGCTTTACTGAAATCCTAAAAGATTACATCAACTGGCTTCCCTTGATTTACTAGGTGGGTTACCTTGTCATAAAAGGAAATCAGGTTTGATAAGCAGGACTTTCCTCTCATGAAGCTGTACTGGCTGTGAGCAATGACTGTGTTGTCTCTCAGGTCTGTTTCAATACTTCCCAGAATAATCTTCTCCATAACTTTACCAGGCACTGAAATGAGACTCACCGGCCTATAGTTTCCAGGGTCCTCCTTCTTGTACTTCTTAGAAATTGGAACAGCATTCACCAGCTTCCAGTCAGCTGGGACCTCTCTGGATTCCCAAGACTGTTCACCAGCTCCATGCACAGTAAGGTATAAAGAGGTGAAGAACACCAGACTTAGAGCCTGTAGGAAGCCACTTCCAGATTGGTATGTAGATGGCTGCTCTGTGGATCTTCAAAATCCTGTAAATCTCTGATATTATTTTTATCTAAGTGTAAGGGTTGTTATAGATGGACAAAATAGATAATACACACTAGTCTTACTTTCCAGAATATAGCTTAAGTCAATACACCTATTTATATTTTCATCATGTAATAATTGACTTTTTATTTTGTTTTAATTTTTATTATGACTTTTTATTTATAAAACTGATTTTATGAAATGCATAGTGTATATAAAATTAGTATTTAACTTCTTATTTTACCAGTTCTATGCGTAATGTATTTTCAAAAAAAAAATTATATGTTCTATATATATATATATATGCTGTTTATATTTGCTATAATAATAAATTGTTCTTTTCAGGACATTCAGAATATTTAATTTAATGAACAAAAACTAGTTTTAAATGACAGAACTGAACACAGATATTATTAGATAATCTTGAAACAACAAAAATATTAAATACATCCAAATTGTCAGAAAGTAGTAATATATTTTTAAAAAAGAAAATTATGTGTTGAACATATGCAGTGCTTTTTTTTGTTCTTATACTTGTCCAGGTTAATACTGTTCCAGCAATTTTACAAATAACAATCTCTTTTTACTGCATTTCATCTTTCTTCTTTTCCCCTAGCAATATCCCTGGTAATGCTCACACAAGTAACCACTGACACGATTGAATAAAAAACCTATAGAGGGTGAATCTTTCCAGGGTGTATTTCTACAAGCCCCTTTTCTAACATCTCACTGTCCCCTTAGAAGGGGAGGTCTTGCTCCTCCTGTGCTCACGGTGCCTCATTTCACTGTTGGCCCCCACACTGTCCTTTCCCTTTCCCTTTCCCTTTCCCTTTCCCTTTCCCTTTCCCTTTCCCTTTCCCTTTCCCTTTCCCTTTCCCTTTCCCTTTCCCTTTCCCTTTCCCTTTCTTCTTGCTTTAACGCTCATCAATCCCCTCTGAAGCCAACTGAACTCACTACTTAAGAAGAGAATATTCTTCTAGTCTGGGCTCATGTGCTGTGTTACTGAGCAAAACAGGTCACAGAGGGGTCCCTGGTGCTATCTACGTGGTGGGGGCAGGTGCTAGGGAACAGAGAGGAGGGGAAAGGACAAGGAGTGTTTTCCCTTTTCAGTGGTGAGGTGTGGTTTCATCAGCTCACTCCGCCTAATGTAACTTCACCCTCCACGTCGGTTTAGTGAAAAAGGAAAGGGCTTTTTTTCTCTAGGTCAGTTAAAGGAAAGGGGAGCTCCTAGGGGGACTGTAGCCTGGGTGGCTCCCAACAGAATCCTGACCATGATTAAACAATCATGAAGGAATTGTGTTGATATGATATTTAACACTGTACTAAACCAATAAGAAGTTTCAGAAATTGTTTGATCAGCTTTATCTTGAAATTATTTATCTGGAGATACTCTAATAAAGACTTATTACAACAATTAATGTCTTTTTTTCTTTTTCCTTTTTTTTTTGTGGTTTTGTTTGTTTGTTTGTGGTTTTGTTTGTTTTTGGTTGATTGGTTTGGGGTTTTGTTTGGTTTTTTTTAATGACGGTCTCCCACATTTCCTAACAGAGGTGATTTTTAGCTCCCTGAGATTCTTTCAATGCACTTGCTAACAGCATCATCTCTTCACAGCAGCCTAAAAGGCTTTTGAGGGCTAAGCAAGTCATCTCCCAGCAGTCTCACTGCCTACTGAGGCACAGTAAGCACCTGCCAGGCTGCATCTGTAATCCCTGGATAATGCTGAGCCAATTACATAGCTGGTGTTCAGAGAAACTATGAAATCGAAATAGCAAGAAAGAAGAGCTGTTTTTCAGTACGACGTGGCTTGTTCCTTCCACCAAGTGTGCTAGAAATTGCAGCTCCTTTATCTGCTCCCAAACTAGCCTCTCATCAATGTTCAGGATGAAGGCCTGTGTACCTGCAGGTAGTAATAAAGGTCGGGTATACATCAGTGAAGGCATGAAAGCAAGCTAAGCAGAGCCAAAGTGTTACTTTGTTGAGACTGGAAAAAAGGTTTTGGGGGGGGACCTAATTGCAGTCTTCCAGTACCTAAAGGGAGCCTACAAGAGAGATGGAGAGAGACTATTTACAAGAAAATGTAATGAGAGCACAAGGGAGAATGGATTTAAATGGAAAGAGAGTAGGTTTAGATTAGATACTGGAAAAAATTTGTTTACTATGAGGGTGGTGAAGCACTGGAACAGGTTGCCCAGAGAGGTTGTGGTGGCCACATCTCTGGAAGAGTTTAAGGCCTCGTTGGATGGAACTCTGAGCAACCTGGTCTAGAGAAAGGTGTCCTGGCCCGTTTGAAGGAAACTGGAACTAGACGATCTTTAAGATCTCTTCCAACATAAACTATTCTATTCTATTCTATTCTATTCTATTCTATTCTATTCTATTCTATTCTATTCTATTCTATTCTATTCTATTCTATTCTATTGCTTTCTAGGAAGGTTGTAGATCCCCCTATTCCCCTCAGTGTTTAGGAGGCATTTGCCTTTAATAATATAGTTTAAGTTTTGGTCAGGCAGTTGGACTGGATGATCATTGTAGGCCCTTTCCAACTGAAGTAGAAATAAAATAAAACAAAGCAACAGTTTAGAGCAGCTGATCATCTGAGTCTCCTCTGGCTGTCTGGGCTCTTGCAAAATGGGCTGTGTAAAGGGCACCTGCTCAAGTCGGCTCCTCAGCCCCTTCCAGCTAGCTTCCCTGCCAACTGCACAGAAGGCACAAGAAGGTCTAGGTTTATAAACAGACACCTCTTTCAGATCCAAAAGATTAATTTCACATTGATGAAATACTGTTGAAAAATGAGTAGTTTTCTCTTTTAAAGGAAAGTAACCAGTAACAGTTATTTAAAAGGATATTAAAGCCAGCAAGAAGCGCATGTTTCAAGAGACTGTACGCACTGTCACTTGCAGCTGTCAGACACCTTAAATATGTGTGATTAGGCTTGAACAGGAAGAATGACAAGTGTGGCTTTTTAAATTAAAAAAGTCAGTGGCTTTTCTTTTCAGGACTGAAAAGATAGGATCCAGTACTTTGACATTGAACAAGAGTTATTTTTCTGTGTGCCTGGTTGAAAGAAAGAGTGAATGAAGAGAGAATGACAAGCTCAAAACCCAGATCCTTCTGTTAGCTTGCTGAGGTGGAAAAAAGAAGAACAATTATTATGAAGAAGAGATAAGTATATCAGATTGCAAGCAACGCAAAAGATTATTTTCTAATGACAGATAGCGAAGTCAATTTACCAATGTTTTCTGGAAACATTATGTTTTCATTTTACGAGACAGATGCTTCTAGAGAATATCAAAACCCCTTTCAGCTACTTCTTCAGTGGCTATATAAAACCGACGTCTAATCATCGACAGATTGAGCTAAACGCTTTAAAAAAACTCAAGCCCAATTCGTTGAGCTGCATTTGGTTTCAGGTTGCACTATTTGCATAAGGCAAATATGAAGACTTTTTAGTTAATTTAAATTCTTAACGTTGTAATTTTGTTAGTGCTTCTCTTCTTTACTCGAGCTAGGATATACTCTCCAAAGTAGCCTAAGCTTAGGCTAGTCCCAAGTTCTGGTCACAGACCAGATATTGGGATAGACTCTGGTTTGCTGCATAAGTAACAATTGATTTAGAGTCAGTAGGTGTGTACAGCTTTCTGGTAGCCTGTCTACACTAGACAAGTCAAATGCAAAGCAGCAACAACAGTCATAGTCATTTGTTGTAATTGTAGTCTTGAGTAGGGAAGTGGAGGTGGCAGAAGCTGAAAGACAAGAAAGTGGTCAGGAGACAATGAGGCACAGAAGAGCTGTGGTGACGTGGCCCTGTAAAACTCCCACTGATGTAAATGAACCACAGGACTCTTAGTAACTGTGGTCTGCCCTTGGGCTCTCCAGCTTTCCACCAACAAGGTGGTCTATCCAGCCTTTTCTTAGCCACAGCTCTGTATTTGTTACCACTGTAAGGACATCAGTGTTCCCTTGTGGCCAAGAAGTCCAGTGATTTCTTGGGATGCATTAGGCAGAACATTGTCAGCACATCAAGGGAGGTCATCTTGCCCCTCTACTGAGCCCTACTGAGGCTGCATCTGTGGTACTCTGTCCAGTTCTGGGCTCCGCAGTACAAGAGAGACATGGGGCTTCTGGAGCAGGTCCAGTGGAGGGCAACAAAAATGATTAAGGGACTGGAGCATCTCTCTTACAAGGCGAGGCTGAGGGAGCTGGGCCTGTTCAGCCTCAAGAAGAGATGACTGAGACAGGATCTCCTCAATAAGATTCTGAAGGGCGGGTGTCAAGAGGATAGAGCCACACTCTTCTTGGTGCCAAGCAACAGGACAAGAGGCAATGGGCAGAAACTGAAACATAGGAAGTTCCACCAGAATATAAGAAAGAACTTCTTTACTGTAGAGGTGACCATGCAATAGAATAGGTTGCCTAGAGAGGTTGTGGAGTCTCCCTCACTGGAGATATTCAGTGTCCCCATGCGGCCACAGATGAAAACAGATCCTTTCCAACCATATTTTGCAACAGCATCATCTCAGCTGAAAAAGGAGCTAAGAAGCTGATGGTAAAACACGAAGCATTTGGTTTACATAAATGTATCATTTTAGCATGGGTGCAATCTGGAAAAATATATGTCACAAACAGATGATGCATATATGAAAGATGATGGATAATATTACTGCAAACATTTGTTTCTTCTGCAGAAGCCATCTTGTCATTTTCTATACTTTTGATATGTGTTAGCAGCATAAATATTGCAAGAATTTTATTCTAAAATTCAAAATTATCATTATTGTCTCAGTTTGCATGCTGTCTTATGCTTGACAACCTGCTGCAGACACCTCTGTGTAAATTTCACTAGGTTTTATCTCAATTTTTACCCCCTCTATGCCTTTTCAGAAATTTCCTATGAATTTTCTGTTTATTCAAGTAAGAGAAAGAATGTTTTTTCTGTTTAAGAGTTGAACAGTTGCCATCACTGTTTTCATGCAAGTAGAGGAAACTTGGCTAGAAGTAATGTAAAGATGATATTTTTATCAACCTCAGATCTACCTTTGTATAGCACAACTATATATAAAGCTAAGAGGTTTAGATATTTCCCTCTAGTATTTACTATGTGATAAATATTTGGGATAAGATCCTGACTAGCATGTGAAAAAAATAGATACACCAGGATGTTAATTATATAGCTGTGATTGATTGATTGAACTTATACAAGTTGCTCAAATGCACTTTAAAAATGTTTAGTAGCAATGGGGTTAATTTCTATAGGAAGTTTGTAAGAAAATGGAAGATTATTTGTCTTACAATTGCTGCATAAATGTTATCTGTTATTTAGTATCAAATCTCTGAGATACTTTATAAATTTCTAATGTCTTCTTCAAAGAGTTGCTATCTTCTAGGAGCCTAGATCAAAGAGTCTACATTTGACTGTAAAATTGGGAAAGACAGTCACCAAAACTCACATGTGTATCCTTTCCTTTGCTGAAAAATAATCTACTCAATATGCTATTCTATTCTTTTGGTGACAAACAGAATCCCATTTGGGAGACAATTTACTTCAAAATAGAAACATTGATCCATTACCTAAAATGGACCACATTTTTGGATCCACTCCTCCTCCCCATTCTAATTTTAGTGTTTATTATTGGTACTAGTGGTTTCACATAGGTTGGTTTTGTGGCAGAACCCCACACACACGTGACTTCTGGTAAAAATAGCTCATGGCAAAAAATTGCAAAAATGGAGATCAGCCAAAGCTAGAATGAAAATATCTTCTGTGTACAGACACTAAGTGAGGAAAGTGAGTCAGTCTGGAGAGGAAAATTTAGGGAGAAAGGAAGGCAGTTTTGCAAAAACGATGATATTGTACTGTCTAGAAATCCTTTTCTAGCACATCTGCAGCTGCGACTTGGTAGAAGAGAATGAGCAGTAAACATAATCTATGGCTTCTGGATTTATTTCCGAACCTTGGCTCTAAATATAGATTGTACTTGCTCTAACATATACCCACCAGCAGACATTTCACCTACTAAGATAGTCACAGCAGACCACCATTCCAGCACAAATAGTGGAAGGATGTCTTACCTATCATGGAAAAAATTCCTTAATTTTCTACTAAGAGCATTTACATTCATTCCCTCTGTGGTTCTCTGTCTTTGAATTACTATTCTCGTTTGAGAGCTACAAGTATGTGCAGTTATTATGTTGGATCTGTGGTGAGGACACGAATATTTTTTAACCATTTATCTTCTCAAATTATGGTGATGGGCCTTTTCAGACCCTGTATTCTGCAAGCTAACCAGTTAGCCAGAATCAGCATAGTGAGATCGTGAAGCAGTTCAACTGTGCACGAAGAGGGACTGCTAATAGTGACCCTAATGTGAGTACAAGGATGTTGAATTAAGTAGTCCAGATAGTAGGACGCAAATAACAACTAGTAGTTTCTTCACTGATCCCCAAACTCTTCCCTTTTTCTGTGACCTATCAGTCATTATCAAGCTCTAAAGGCAAACGAAAGAGCCTGCTTCCTTCAGGCTCTAGCAGGAGAGACTGACAGCTCTTTCCAACAACTGTCTCTCATAGACTTAGAGGTCACATTACTGATTAAGAGCCCATATGCATTAGCTTCAGTTTAGTCATCTGAATTACTCTAGGTCTTTAGCATGCATCTTAGACTTTAACTTTACTCTGATTGCTTAATTTGTTATTAAAGCATTTGCTTCCAATATTGGTGTAAAAATGCATCATCTTGCTAAAAAAAATTTAATCATCTTGCTGAAAAATAATCCCCTGATGCCAAGGTGACCTATGAACCACTGACTGCGCAGGGCAGCAGAAAAGATGCGGGAGAATGAATTACGGCTGAGAAAACTAGAAAGGCTTGCAAAGATGAAGACGACATGAAAGGGATATGATGAAAATCTGTTACGTATTTTTTTCCCCATAAAATTCACAGGGTGGGTGGGAAACAGGACCAGGATAGTGGTAGACTCCTTTTAACAAAACAGACCACTTTGGGCTTCTTGGATTTTTTGTTTGCTTGTTTGTTTGTTTAGAAGTTACTTTTTAAAGGTAATTGAGAGATTTTCTACCTTAAATTTTGTGGGATCTGATCCAAAACCCAGCCAGATTACAGACTTTATAGTGAAATACAGTGTTTTGTGTTTTGTTCCCTTAAAATCTTGCCCCAGCACGGTGAGAAGCACCACCAGTTCCCATTAAATCCAATACAACCTCAGTGGCAGCTGAGATTACTCAGCTGAGAATTGTCCCTCTTAAAGCAGATGAACAGTAAATTGAAACATAATGTTCATATAATCTGTAGTACTTAGAAAAACTGCAAATATGACCTTTTGAAATCATGTCTTCTTTCCTAAAATCGTTGTAGTCCTAGTGGCACTATTTAACAATCTAGTAGTAAAAAGTCTTATTAATATGTCTGTAAAAGAAAGGTATACAGAAAAAGTTTTAATGCACTTTGCCATAGGAAAATTTACTGGCTGCGTACCTTCACGAGTTACATATGTTGAATATTGAATTTACAATGAGGATAGGAACTGAGATATATTAATAAGTAATTATCAAGTAAATTATGCTGTCTCTTTGCAATTAATCTCTGTCATAAACCTGGAATGAGATCCATAGAAATTTCAACATGAGAACTTGAAATACAAGATTAATAATCTGAAATTGTATAGTGCTGTTGAATTGTAAGCAGAAATTTTGTATCTTTAAATGTAATTAATTTGATCCAAATTCTGCATATATAAATGGTGAATGTGCCACAGGACAGTATTAAGAAAAAATAAATGGATAAACAAATGCTGCAGCTCAAGGCTGTAAAAACTTTAGATATAGGGGGATTCTAATTAAGGGATAAAACTTAGATTACCTTTAAAAAGAAATAACCCCAACATATTTTAATTAATTTTTAAATTATTATAAAAATTAAAGTTAAATGCTTTAATAATTGAAATAAAGTAAAATATAATAATAATAATAATTATAAAATTAAGCAAAAAAATGAGAGACAGAAGTAAAACTCAAGGAAGACAAGCAATGCACAATACAATTGCTCACCACTTTGCTGACCGATGCCCAGCCCAGCCCTAAACATTGATCAGGCCCTCCAACCCAGCTCCCCCAGCTTATATAATAGGCATGGTGTGGAATATCCCTTTGGCCATTTTGGGCCAGCTATCCTGGCTATGCTGCCTCCCAGCTTCTTGTGCAGCTCCTCACTGGCAGAGCATGGGAAACTGAGAAGTCCTTGACTTAGCGTAAGCATGACTGAGAAACAGCTAAACATCAGTGTATTATCAACATTATTCTCATACTAAATCCAAAACACAGCACTGTACCAGCTAGTAGAAAGAAAATTAACTTTATCCCAGTGGAAACCAAGACATCTGAACATGTCATAGACTTTTATAATATTTAGGAATCAAGAAAAAAAAATTCACAGATTCATTCTGATTTTTGAAGCACTTAGTCCTGTGTTTTTATTAGGACTAAAATAACAATAAAATGTGGCTATAAATAAATATCTATCCTGACAATAAATGTCTACACTGAGTTAAATGTGTTCTTGTATTGAGTTGAACAATTATTTTTACCCCTACAAGTCAGCACCAACATTCTCTGCAGCCTTTAATATGTAATTATATTTGTTCTCTGGGGCAGTTGACTCAAAAAGAATGTTATTTGGGAAAAGTCTATGTAACATAAAAGGTTATGCCGTCACTTGCTCAGAATGATGTGTGACAATATGCACCTAAGCAAAGATGAGTCAACATTTGGAAAAGGAAACATTATTCATGAATATATATAATAAATCAAGTGTCTATAAGAGGGAAAAAAGTGTGATTCTTTGTGTTCTCTCTTCTATGTAGATTGCCTTTACAAGGGAAAAAATTATATCCATGCCTTCTCTTTGAACTCAGTGAATGCCCTGTGGGTCAGTTATCAAAGGGGAAGGGGACTTCTGTACAGTTGTCCTACCAAAGGAATTATACAGCTCTTCGAGGGGATGACATGCTTTTGGGTACCGTAACGCCCACATCAATAATATTAAATAGCATTTGCTATTAAAGGGAATCCTGTTACAAATGAATCTCTGGTCTAAAACTCAGATTCCATCTAATCTTTTAGTTGATTTCATTCCTTTGAGACAGTCTTGAATAGAAGCATTAGGTTCACTCAAGCTGAATAGCATTTCTTTAATGCCAGCAACAACAAAGAGGTTTTTGCTCAAGATCTTAGAAAATGATCTGGAATTTCAGATATTCTTTTGGAACCCTTCCAAATCCATTGTTTTCTAATACTCTGAAGTGCTCTCTTTTTTCTCTACAAATACATAAAATCTTTTCTGCAGCTGTCCTTAAAGTTGCATTTTACACCTATTCTTTCAAATCACTAATAAGCAGTAACTAAATGCCTGTCATGCCCTATTCTTCATCAACGAGGAAGTTTTATTCATGGATGTGTGCACTCTCACAGACAGAGAATCACCAAGAAGGAATGCTGGACCTGATGTAAAGTGATCATCTGGTCCATCCTCCCACATGCTTATTGATATGTATAATATGTGTGTTTTCATGTGCACTGTGTTGATGTATGTTATCCATGTGCAAGAACAAGCAGTCAGCTGTTTGATGTCTAATCAGTAACGTGATTATATTCTGCTTTGAATTCTTTTTCTTTAGGAATCTTACCTACTGGAATATAAATTTTCTGATAGATAAGGAATAGTGTGGGTTTGTTTGCTGATCAAGTATTAAAAGGAATCCCATTGTGCATTCTTGGCTTTGCGTAGTTTACTCTTAGTAAGTCATTAAATAACAGGAGACATGTCAGTTCTACCAGCTGATAATCACAATGAAACTGTGAGATAAAAAGGGATCTGAATTATAATTTTCAATTTAAAACTGAATACACATTTCCGAACGTGTATGCTAACATACACTCACTGACCTAATTTTAGGACTCTATCCAGCCATTCCAATACTGAGATTTTTACCATGAACATTGTTTGTGGGAAGAAACTCCAAAATCAGAATAGAATCTAGAGTCCATCTTCAGAGACAATTATATTCACTGCTACTTAAGAGTTTTCACCGTGTGATTTACAGAGTGTTTCAAACAATCCTCAGAGGGTTCTCTAGTGTAGCTGCTAGGTAAAATCACATCATCCCTTCTGTAAAACTCTGCCCATGTGTGCAGTTGCTATTGTTGCCACAAGAAGGTTATGTTACTGTGACCAAAGGATGTAAACAATGCAAGCAAAGGCAAGTGACAGCTAAAGTGTCTCTATGCAGTTCTCAGTGGGAGGAAAGGAGGACTCAGAGACTTTTCTATGTTATCAATAGATTTAAAAGTCCTATCTCAGGATACCACTTGGAAAAAAAAAAAAAAGTACTGTCTATCAAAATCTCATTAAACAAACTGTTTTTCTCATTGCAGGCAAGGAATAACAGGCAGGAAGTGTGGAATTTATAGCGAACAAAGAAAACATGCCCTGAGGGAAATTTCTCACATAAATCACCAGCACACATATCTGCCTTGTCTCCCGCTTGACGGAATGGGTAGCTGTACCCATACACATTTTTCCCCGCTCTGAAAATAAGTCTTTTCTTGAAATCTGTTTCACCAAGAGCTGGGAGCAGCGAGCGGCCCCGCGGAGTGGGGGAAGGTACTCTCCAGGGTCCTGGACAGAAGGCACCTGCTGCGCTGCTGGCTGGACCAGGACCGTGTGACAAGACCATTCTCTGATTTCTAAACAAACCAGAAAATAAGAGGCTTTCATCCCAAGTGTTCTCAACACAGTTCCTACTCTTCTCATGAGTAAGCAGAATTAGTAATTTAGGGGAACACATGGCTGATTTCAAACGAGTTGAACATTAGCACTTGTAAACAGGTTCTCTCCCCACAAAAAATGAGATATGAACTGCCCATAAGGAAAAATGTGACTGTAACAAATGAGAATAGTCAAAGCAGTGGTCCTGCTCTGCAAATGTGGGAAATGAGAGTTCAAACTACAATTGAACAATTTAGCAAATAAAACAAGGTCACCCTCTCTGATTGAGAAAGTGAGCAGAAATTTGGGCAGTAAGATATTAATGTTCTCCCCTGCCCACCATATGGAAGACTGTCACTCTATTTCTTCTTTATTCAACAAAATAATATAACTAGAAGAACCAATACTTTGCGTATCCCAAAACAGATGAGCTCTTTCTCATGTGACCAGTGATTGTAGATGTGAAATTGAGTTCTGGAGAAATAATTGGCCACTTCTCTGAAAATGAGCTGGAACCTAAAAAAAAAGAAAGAAAAAAAAAAAGTTGGAGCCATTTAGCAAAATAGCTACCAAAATCATACCAGGAAAGAAAGCGAATGGACACAATACTCTCTTTCTTATGCAATTTGGTTGTGTGCAATATTAGTTCTTCAAAGGGAGTCTCTATTTTCATTTTCAGAATAAAAATTCTGTGTCCATTATACTGTGTTCCACCTCCACTTCTGCTGATCTCCACTGCCATCAACTTTACTTAAGCTGACCTTTTTTTTCCCATGGTAAGGAAAATTTAAAAGTTATGAATGTAATAGATTTATGATGGAAGGTAAAATGTGAGACTGACTTGTGGGGTGAATATTTATATATATGATTCTGAAATGACATTACTACCTTTTTTGACTATACAGGGTGAGTTCTCCAGCTTCTTCTATGCTAATGCTCGTGTGAACAATGGTAGAAAGACAAAATTAAATACCTGAAAGCTCTTTCTAGCTTTGGGCATACAAAGAAATGCTATTCAAAGGAAATTCAAATCTGAAATCCGGTTTTCTTGAAGATATTATCCTCTATTTTCTCCCACCAGCAGTTCTTGGAGGAATATGAGGTTCCAGTGTGCTCATGTGGGTAAGAAGGTCAATGGCATCCTGTATCAGCAATAATGTGGCCAGCAGGACCAGAGAGGTGATTGCCTTGTACTTGGCACATTCGAGGTTGTACCTGGAATCCTGTGTTTAGATTTGGGTCCTTGACTAACATGAAAGAGATTGAGGCACTGGAACATGTCCAGAGAAGGGCAATAGAGCTGGTGAAGGGTCTGGAGCACAAGTTTTATAAGGGAACTGGGAGTGTTCAGCCTGGAGAAAAGGAAGCTCAAGGGAGACCTTGTCACTCCCTACAATTACATGAAAGGAGGTTGTACCCAGGTGGGGATCAGCCTCTTCTGTCAGGTAACAAGAGACAAGATGAGAGGAGTTGCACCAGGGGAGGTTTAGATTGGATAATAGGAAAAACTTCTTGATTGAAAGGGCTGTCAAGCACTGGAACAGGCTGCCCAGGGAAGTAGTGGAGTCACTATCCCTGAAGGTATTTAGAAAATATGTGGATGTGGTGCTTAGGGGCATAATTTAGTGGTGGGTTTGGCAGTTAACAGGGGTTAACAGCTGGCCTCAGTGATCTTAAAGGTCTTTTCCAACCCTAATGAGTCTATGATTTTGGGATTTCCTCCTCAGCATTTGTGTAAGACTTGGAGATGGAAGTTGAGAAAATAGAGTATGAACTAACCCTCTGTTTGCATGGCAGTTTGTGTGGTCCCCAACCTTTGTCACTGATTATGCAACATCACTTGCTTGAGCCCAATGACTGACAGTCTCTTCAGTACACGTGATTCTGAGAGTCCCAAGTTTCCCAAGAATTGCATCAGGTTCACTAAATAGATGATTCAGATGCCTATTTTTAAGCATTGTAAGGGAGTAATTTACAATTTCTGTCTATGTGAAGTGTTTTGTAACTAGAGGAAAATGTGAGGCAATATTTTTAAAGCCTAAACTGTCACAAATTATAAACGCTGACATATCCTGTGTTACGTAAAGTTGTTTTGTTTGTTTGTTTGGTTGGTTTTTTTTGCATTTATTTAATGTCATCAGTTGCCCAAGAAGTAAAAATCAAGGAATTAGTACCTCCAAAAAGAATATGTACATATAAATTTAAGACTTACCAAGACTGCTTGAGAGTACGAAATAACTTTGCTCTGTACCATCTTTGTATAGCACATATTGTGCCACTTGCCAATCACAGTATACCACAACACAAGTAATGGATCAATTCCACCATAGTGTGTCACACCTAAGAGATTAAAGAGAGGAAGTCATGTTTTCATTCCAATTGCATTTTAAAATCCTCATTAACAACTATGATCCATTACTGGGAAACTATTGTCAAAAGGTAGAATAAATCAATGTGTTGGAAGCACTCAGTACTCTGCATGCACATCACACTTGTACTTTTTATGAATGTTTTTTTGTACGCTGTAGCACTTGTAGATAAATACAGATGTATCTCTTTATACAGTCCATTTTCTAGTAACTCCCTTGATCCTAGTCCTTTATCACAAAAACCTTTCAGCTTTTCACCCTTGTTCTTATGGTCTCCTTTCAATTACAATGTGCAGGTTGCCTAACACAAATTATATTCCATGTCCTGCATTAGGAAGTTCGGACTGAATTCCTTTCTAGCAACACAGTGCCTGGCAGTGGGACTGCAGAGCATTTGCCATAGACATGGGGTAATCCAGAATGCTTTCCAAATGCACAGCAGAGCAGGACCACTCTCCACACACTAAAGCAAGGAAAACCTGGATGAAAGGGAGTCTTGATCAGGCAATGCTGACTCTGCAGTTTTTCACTATGATTCTTACAGATGAGGCAAAACCCACACAAACTAATTGTTCTTTCTGCGTATAAAATGCTGATTATTCTGTACACAAAGTATGCCCTTAAACCAGATAGTTGACTTAGGTTTTGCATGAATGTATGTTAGATAGGGAAAAAGTGGGATCAAGCAAGTACTGTGACATGCAGAATGGAAAAATTGGGAAATACCTACACTGGGTCATTCTTACAACATTGTACATTCTGTTATGATTTCTTCTGGTGGAAGAAAATATATGAAAAAGAAAAACTTACACTGCTTTTTTCCCCCCTTATTCTTTAGGACATTTGCTTAAATAGTACTTTCTATGAAAATGTGAAGTAAGCATAACTTGTGATGATATACTCTGTATGATTAAGAACTTTTTTGTTCTAGATTTTGTTGATCTGGAACTCATTTATGACTTTGCAGTTCAAATGAATTTCAGCTATTAGTGCATATGTATACATATAAAAAATTTCCCTTAAAATAAAATAAATATATCTGTAAAAAAACCCCTACAACATAACTAAGTTCTTTTGCCAAAATAAACATACCCTTCAGTGCAAAGGTGTGACAGTTGTGACACTACAGGTCAGAGAATGTAAAGTAGTGCTCATTATTCTGAAATTTTTTCCCAAAGACTATGACCTTCAGTGAAAATAAACAACATTTTGAAAGCAAAGGTAATGCAATTATTCATAGACTGTTTTGGATTAGTTGGCAGAAAAGCAAATATTTCAGTTTCAGCTTGAAAATAAAGCTATTATTTAAATTTCAATGTGCAGTTCCTGTAGTAAATTCATTTTTAATGGGATGGTGTACCTGGTTTGTACTTGGTAATTCAGCTATAAGAAGTCTGAGCTGTGCCCCATAAATCAATCTGAATGCTATGCCATAAGACTGCAATAAATTTATGAGCTGCTTTTAAAAAAAAAAAAAAGAAAAAAGAACAGAGCATGTAAAAATATTTTATGTCTTGTACAGATCACAAGTCAAATATTTGACTCTAGAAATACAGGTATGGGAGATTTTAAAATCATTAAATTTCATTTGGGTCCCCATGAATCCTTTGTGTTTAGTCTATTCCCAGACTGCAAATGACATTTGGGATCCCTTTTAGATTTACTGGAAGATCTGGCTGTGAGTCACTTCCAGGGAGTATTGCAGAAATAACTTAAAGATAATGTACATTTGCGCTCCTGGAATATCGTTCCTAATGGGAAAGTGTAGGTATGTGTGTGACGACTCCATTTGTCTCTCAGGTCATTCATTTCATGGTTGGCAGTAGGAGCCCAGAGTTATATGACAAGAGCCCCTCATAGAGGCTTTTTTCTTCTGTATCTTAATGATGCACACAGTAGTCAGAATGAGGAGAAAGGTGTAGAAGCCCAAATAGTCGGAGTAACCTTTTGCTAAATAACCGTTCATAACAAGTGATGATGTATATAAAATAAAAACTCATGCAGTTGCTTAAATTCCAAATCAGGATGACTTTTTTTGGTACTGTCTATAGAAGTATTCTAAATTAAACTTCAACTATTTACAATGTCTGAGAGATCCATGGAGGTTGGGATATGCCAGCTGACGTGGTGGTGACGGGGCTGCTTATGGCAGCTCAGATCCAGCAGGACCAACGGCAAGACAGAAGTCATGCATTTGTCCAGACCTGACAGGGCTGCTGGTCGGGGCCTGTGCATTCTGCTGGCATGTTTGGTAAGGGTGAGCAGTGGCTCCATGCATGTGCTCACAGTACTGCGCTCAATGCATGCGCCTTCAGCCAGGCTCCTGTGTTGAGGTGTTTGGGCTGGCTCCGGTGTTGGATGCAGGTGGAGGGGGCTCTTGGTCGAGCAGAGCTGCCAGCCCCCAGTGTGCCATGCTGGAGCAGACCATGGGAGCAGTGTGCTGGCTGTGGTACGGCCAAGCTTAGAAAACCTCATGTCTGAAGTCTGGCTGGAGTCCTTCTCAACTGCCATTGAGTAGCTGACAGCAGTGAGCATTTGGTGCCAAAGTTTCTAAATCATTTAAAGTGCAGAACTGGTAACAACCCTGGGTGAGTACATGGACCTGCATCTTTGCTGAGACACTTCGGACAACCATAGCCTCTCCCAGGGAAACAGAGGGAATATTATATTGGGTCTATTTAATGATTAGTTCATGCAAAACTGAAAATCCAACAGTGAGCAGTGATAAAGTAATTGTCCTCTTTCTATCTACAGAAACTAAAAAAAAAGATTTTACTAATTTTGAAATCCTGAAGGACATGCTGGAAAAGGTACTTTTCAACTACATGATGCTTGATTTGATAAATCGGAGAACAATATGCTGTGTTGCGCCGAACATTTTCTCCTCTCCTCTTGCATACTGCATGACTTCAGTTAAATATCTCATAACCCCTAAGTACCTGGGGTAATTTTGAAATGGAACCTAATTTTCATTCAAGCATAGTTGGTCCAAACCATATTAAAAATTATGTTAACCTTTATTCTGTAAAGAGGTAAAAATATAAAAATTAGGAATATGAATTAAAATGTTATATTTATTATAATTTAAATAAATATTCATGTATATACAGTACCTAATATCATTGTCTACCAAAACACCACATTCTGTAAGGGAAACAATTTGAAATTTTTGTGGTTATTCATAGGATCATAAAATTGTTAAGACTGAAAAATACTTCTAAGGCTTTATAGTTCAACCATTAACCCAACACTGCCAAGTCCACCACTAAACCATGTTCCTTAGTGCCACTTCCACATGTCTTTTAAACACCTCCAGGGATGGTGACTCAACCACTTCCCTGGGCAGCCTCTTCCAGTGCTTGTTGACCCTTTTGGTGAAGAAATTTTCCTAATATCCAACCTAAACATCCCCTGGCACGGGGGACATTTCCTATTGTCCTATCACTTGTGACTTGTGAGAAGAGAGCAACCCCAACCTGGCTAAAACCTCCTATCAAAGAGAGAGAGCAAGAAGGTTCCTCTATTTCTACAGGCTAAACAATCCCAGCTCCCTCAGCTGCCCCCCATAAGACTTGTGCTCCAGACCCTTCACCAGGTCCATTTGCCCTTCTCTGGACTCACTCCAGCATCACAATGTCTTTCTCATAATGAGGGGCCCAAAACTGAACACAAGATTCAAGTTGTGACCTCAGTAGTACCAAGTACGGGAAGAGAATCACTGCCCTGCTCCTGCTGACCACACTATTGCTGATACAAGCCAGGATTCCATCGGCCTTCTTGACTACCTGGGCACACTGCTGGCTCATGTTCAGCTGATGTCCATAGGCACTCCCAGGTCCTTTTCCAGCAGGCAACTTTCCAGCCATTCCTTCCCCAGTCTGCATCATTGCTTGGGGTTTTGTAACCCAGGTGCAGGGCTCAGCCCTTGGACTACTTAAATCTCATATAATTGTTCTCAGCCCATTGATCCAGCTTGTCCAGCTGCCTCTGCAGAGCCTTCCTACTCTCCAGCATATCAACACTCCCACCCAACCCAGTGTCATCTGCAAATGGACTAAGGGGGCACTTGTTCCCTTCATCCAGATCATTGATAAAGATACTGAACAGGACCAGCCCCAATATTAAACCCTGGGGAACACCTTTTGTGACCAGACACCAACTGGATGTAACTCCATTCACCATCACTCTCTGGACTCGGACATCCAACCAGTTTTTTACTGTGAAGCATATGCTCATCCAAGCCATGAGCAGCCAGTCTATCCAGGAGAATAATGTGGGGAATGGTGGCAAAGGTGTTACTAAAGTCCATGTAGACATACCTCCAACCTTTCACTTGTCCACTAAGTGGGTCACTTTGTCATAAAAGATCAGGTTGTTTAAGCAGGAGTTTTTCATATTCTTAACAGTTAATATCATGAGTAATACTGGTGGTGTAAGTTACTTTTCAAAGAATCCATTTGTTCAGGCTGATGTGCATGGACTAGACTTAAGGGGAAAAAGTATGAACTGAAGATATTGATGAAGACAGTTGAAAATTCAAACTCCACTATTAGATTTTCCAATGAGTGATTAATGGGTAAATGTTTCAATTTTCAGAATACAAAAGGATATATCTTTTTTTTTTTTT
>VXAY01001664.1:428678-499450 GCA_013399855.1 Oxyruncus cristatus
TTTTTTCCCAGCATCTGGATGGCAAACTTTGCTCTGTATCAAGATTAATCTGGATTGGTTCACGTGTTATGCTTCCTGCATATTTCCCACCTCCAGATATTTTGAATTTATTTCTCTCCAGAAAGCAAGAACTTAGAATACATAATAATTCATCATGCTTAACCTTTCATGAAAGGTACTGAACGTGTGTTTTAAATCATGTAGAAAATGTTGACAGGTAATTCAGTGAAATGAAATTTCCTTGTTAATAACTGCAGTTCATTTAGTTATTTAGCACACTGAGAGAAATACTAAAATGCAAAAATCTGAAAATGCATGATTGGTTCTGCTGTACACCTGAATTTGTATCATCAGTTTCTGAAAAATTAATGCTTTTTCATGGCTTTATATATTTAAAGAGTTAACGGTGATTCGGAAGAAGCTTGCTATCTTAGAAATGAGTGATCTAAAGATAAGGAGGAATATGCTGTGTGGTGTACACTGTAGGTAATCTACCTACACACAACAAAGAATGGAATAGAATAGATTAGAATAGACTAGACTATACTAAAATAGAATGCAGTGTTTGAATTGGGAGGGACCTACAATGATTGCCTAGTCCAACTGCTACTCACAGCCTTCAAATAGCCTTCAAATAGAGACAAACAGAGACTGACTGACTTCATTCACATCATACAGAGTCTAAGTGTAAAATCCTAATATTTTACCCCTACTTGGAGCTGAGTGACAGGCTATGTTGAGTTGACATTGTTTCATTGCAGTCAGATGATTTTTGGTCAGTTTAGAGTGAGCAGTGAGGGTTTGTGTCTTGCATTTGATAAAATTTTGATATAGCCTCACTGATTTTTTAAAGGTCAGCATGACCCAATTCCAATAAATATATCTTTAACGCTGTGAAAAAGACAATATTAAAGTCAAATGAGAGCTGCTCTGAGCAGACTATATCTTCCAGTTCAAAAACAAAGCCATGTATATTTCTTTTTAGGTTTGCCATGCAGACAGGTCTTAAGCAAGATTAATTATTTTTTTTAAAGAAAATCAATTCAAATGGTGATTGAGACTTATTTTCTTAGCAGTTGTAGTGAGGCGCTAGATGAGATCCCGAAGACAGTCATCTGAAGAACCCTACTGTCAGCTGTTTCCCACTATCCGTCAGTGTTCATACAGCTACATGTATGGTAGTGGAAAGGTAAGGTTGTTCTCCTTTCCTGAGGACACCACTTTGTAGGGATTTGCCCATGTGATACACCCATGTGCCCCATATACAACCTATGAGAAAAGAGCAAGTTCAGCTGATATTACCAGTCTTTACTAGCATTCCTCCTTCCCCTGCTGTTTCTCCTATGAATATATCCTTACCCACAGGTGAAGAAGAGAAATTCTGAAAGCTCTGAGTAAAAGACATATCTTTAATTCATGTATCAAAAGGAGCAGAGTCACACCTACAACATACATCTTTTCCAGCCTCCACATCTTCCTGACGAAATTGGCAAAACCCAGTCTTTTGCATGTCCTCCTAAGACTTCTGCTACCTTTGAAATGTAGTTAATCAGCTACACTACCTTCTTCATGTGGTGAAACTTTTAATTAATATTAAAAAGAGTCTTGTCTGACAGGAGACATCACTGTTTCCTATTCATTTCTTCACGTCTTTAGAACAGATTTCTGACAGTATCTACTGATTTTCTGTCCTATATTCCTCTTGTTCCAAAAAGCTTTTAGTAAGTGTGAAAACAATTTTTTGTAAGGGTGATGAGGCACTGGATACATAAGGTTGCCCAGAGAAGTTGTGGATGTCCCATTGCTGGCAGTGTTCAAGGTCAAGTTGGATGGGGCACTGAACAACCTCGTCTAATGGGAGATGTTCCTGCCCATGGCAGGCTGTTGAAACTAGATGATGTTTCAGGTCTCCTCCAAATCAAACCATTTTGTGGTTCTATAATTCCCAGCAGATATGACCAAACTTCATAGCAAACAGCATAGAAAATACAGTTTTCATAAGTAGAATTAGCAGATAAAGATTAAGACCAAACCTAATTTTAATATTGTTAGGTGGTAAAATTACACCCTTGCTTAATCTTGAAGCTGTGATCTAGGCTTGCATGATCCTCACTTAAATAAATGAGGACATTATTGAAGTGCAATTGCCATGTGTTGATAATGGTGATTGTTTAATCAGGTGGACCTACAGGACTTTTTTGTGAGGTACTCTCACGTTCCATTGTTTGCTGCTGGGAGTAGTAAAGATGTTCTGTAAAAGGTGTGAGTTAGATTGGATCAAACACTTAGTTAAATTAGATCCAATTAGATTCATATTGCAACGATTTTCAACTCTTTCCACTCTACACCCATGTTTTCCTCTCAAGAGGCAGATGTCGGCAAAACGAATACTAATTTCATGACCATGACTTTGCTTTTGTTATTTAGCTTTTCTGGATGTACCAGAAATAGTCTGTCCATGCTTAGGTTTCCTCAGACATAACTGCAGCTAGAGGCAGTTGAAACTAATAAGTAGTGAGAGGAGAGAGCGTGCAGAATACTGCAGAACATCTGCTAATGCAGTAAAAAGTGTTACTGCACTAACACCTCAGCTAAAACAGACCTGTTTAATGGAAGAGCTGAAACCAACAGATCTTGAGGTAATAGAAATGTAGATGCTCTAGTTTGGTTTTTCTTCTATCAAAATGTACATAGACATGAGATGTTATCACATACAGCTGACAAAAGTGTTTTAAATGAAGAACAGTAACTGTGCAAGATAAATTATTTTTTATTGTGTAACTATCATAAATATATCACATGATTTCTTCTTTTTATGTGTGAGAAATGATTGCTGACAAATTTTGCAATTGGAAAGCAATCTTAATTGCAAAATATTCCATTACTTTATTTTCAAAGAAAACATAACAATTTTTTTAAATATTATGATTTCCAGGCACAATTAAAAAAAAAGAGAGAGATGAAAAAAAAGCCTGTCTTGTACTTCACTGACATTAGCAAGGTTCTTAAAGCACTTTGCAATGCTGAGTGAAATAAAACTCATCAGACAAATCTGTTAAGCTCATAATATTTTCACTCCCATATTACAGCTAGGGAAACTACAGAATAAAGCTACTGAGTAGAACACATGAAAGTCAGAAGAACCATCATCTATTTCAACTTTCTTGTGCATTTTAACAACTCTCCTTTGTTTTTCAGTCAGTATTCTCAGTTGTGAGAAGGATACACAACTTTTCCTTGCAAAACTGGAAAAATACAGAGGGAAATGTTCAGGTTGCCACTCACAGATGTTTTTGAAATTATATTGTCCCTTTACAAAAATGTCAGACTTCTGTGTCAAACATTTTTGCCCATTTTTCTGACATAAATACAATGTTGCCTTTGGCACCTTTAAGAGCAGGCACAAGGTAAGACGATATGATTAGACAATGGCAAGAAATTAGCTGGAGAATCAGAGAGAGATCATCAATTGAAGGGATTAAAGACAGAAATTTTCCATGTAAAACTGTTTTCCATGACACATTAGACTTATCTGCATTATTTTATGCATCAAACAAGAAATACCTGCATCATAAATTATATTGATTCTAACTTCTGCATGATACCCTCACGCTGAAGGGGAGAGTAAATAGAATAGCAATAGATGTTGATGTTGTCTGGGGGGCCTGCAGCTCTCCAGGGAGTCGGTGGGTTACTAAGAGATTTGCTAGTAATGGTGTTAAAATGCAATTATACAATCAGTGGCTCACAATTCAGCACACAGTAGTGTGGGCAGTGACCATCCTTGGGGTGTCTGGAATTTAAAAGAACACAAATATGTGTTACAGAGTGTAAGTTCTTCTGGCACTAGCTGAACCTCTGGCTGAGTGCCAGGGTGAGACCAAAGCATCAGGTGGATACAAGAACTAAAACAAAGGTTTTACCCTTAGAAGTGATGTGTATAGTTTGGAGCCAGACTTACGTTTCAAGGCTGCCATTTCAACACCCTTGAGGAGAGGAGTTACTACCGAGCCAGGTAGGAACCACCACCACCACCACCAGCTGCCTACTGGGAAGGGTTACCCAGAACTTGCAGGGCTGGTGCCATCATTGGTAGATATGCAAAAATGTGTCTACCTTCTCACTCTAAAAATGGTCAGAGCTCTTTCCCGTATGAAATAAGGACATTTCTAAGACGCAGGAGGTGAGTCAGGGGATCAGAGCAGCGGAAAGGGTATCTGACACCTCAGATGCACTGCTGAGTTCCTGAACATAACATAATGTCTAGATTCATTGAATTTACATGAAAGACATTGCCAGGAAGGATCTTTCCTTTTTTTTCCCCCTTTCACTGCTTTAGGGGTGATTAACAGTGCTTGTACTTTCACTGCTGCACCTGCAGGTAGTGAAGAGATGTATTCACAACAGCAAGCAATTTCACAGCACGAACACTCAGAAACATTATTTATTACTACTGTTCCAGCAAAAAAGCCTGAGACTGCAAAATAGTAACACATACAAGATCTTATCACTCATCTGTAATTTGCATTTTTCATGGATACAAACCTGGCTGTCTAATTGGAAAGTCATTTGACTTGAGACTTAATATACTTTTACATTTTGATGGATTCAACATGAAGAGAATATATTGTGTTTTCATTACTTAGAGCCAGGAGCAATTTTCAACTGTGTGTTTTCTAGTTTCAAACAAGAAAAAAGATTTATCTGCCAGAGTAACGGATCAGCCCATCTAATTCAGAGTACTTCCAGCAGTTGCCACCACTGCAGTGGCTGCTGCTGAAAGTGTGCGCTTTATTATCAAACAATACAGGATTATACAAAACCATGAAGTGATAGTAGAGCAGGGGAAATTCCTCTCTGTTCAAAGAACGCGGTGGATGAGCATTGCAATGAAGGAAATTAAACCTCTAGTTGTTGTATTTTCTATGGTCAGGGTGAAGGAAAGGAGACTGAAGCTTGAGTGTGGTCATTTGACAGATCAGATTATCCCGTACTCCCTCTCCAAGCACAGGTTCTGTTTATTTCCACAGCTGCTCCTATTTCAATATACATAAGAAGGTTGCTCTTTCTTTTTTGTCCGTGACTCAGAGTAGAGTCAGTTTTGAAAATGAGAGGAAGACAGATACCAGACCACGACTGCAGATGGTTGAAGAAATGCTGTCAGTCTAACACACAGTTGCTGACTTGCACAGAGGGTGGAGGGTCTACATCTCTGCAGCTACTGCCAATGGAGGCGTTGGACTCATGTCATCTCCTGTCATGGCTGATTTGCTGGGTAAAGAGTGACCACAAATAATTACAGCAAAATAAAGAGGAACATCTGGATGAATCTAGTCGCACCCAGCAGCCACTGACATGATTTGACTTTCTAGCAGATGTGATGTTATAAAGAGGTTTACCACTCTAAATCATCCTCAAACCAAACGAAACCTATAATCCACTTTCTCCTCCCTGTCCAGAGGGATAAGAATGCCACAGTTTATTTTGCCAATTATGTGATCAACATCTAACTGTGAAATGCTTTACACAATAGTGGCCTGATGCAAAGACTGGCAGTAGGATCAGGGGATGGAGGCAATCAAGTGATACCTGCCCGAGTCATACAGAAAAACATACCTGTTTCTGCACTCAGTTATATTAAGTATATCTTGTAGCCTTGATTATGTCTCACTTTCTTCAAGAAACTGAAGTTATTAAGCAGAGAAAAGAAGAATCAGTGCAATACAATCTATCCCTTTACATTCCAGTTTGAGTGACTAGGATTTTAGTTCTTTATCTCTTATGGCTGGGTTGATTACAGGTATCATACTGTGATATTACTATATTATCTCCAAATTCTTAGCACCTTTTATTTCATCTGTGCAATGAGCTGTACAACCCCTGTAGGAGCTGTGAAAGTGTCATATTTTAATGATCTATGAATATTTGAGGTCTCCAACATCATTCTAACATACCAGCAGGGATGTTGCCAAGCAGAAAACACTAGTTATATTGTAAAATTTATGTTTCTTGGTTGCTTGTATTTGTTTTACAAAAGCTTTCCTACACATCCAGATCTCCATATGGTACTATTCTAGAAATTTTTGCATGCAGAATCCACCTAGCTCAGACACATAAATTAAGACTAAAATTTAAGCAGAAATTTAAGCAATTTGAGGTTAAAAAAGCAGTGCCTGAGTTTTTCAATCAGCAAGGAGAGGGAAACGTCTTTGAAGGCTTCCAGAGGGAAGGTTTCCATGGGGAAATCCTGTGCACTTTCTTGAGCATCTAAACTGAAACTTGGTGGAAAGATGCTTAGTGTCTAAAACACACCACCAATAAACCACAACTACAGAAAGAATGTTATTCATCTTTCTGTGTGACACTGTATACCAGTGCCCAGTATGGGTCTGGTAAAGGCACAGCTAAACGGACAAAGCTTACTTGCGATTTTGTTAGTGACGAAGTGCGGAGAAAGGTCTTTGAGATGGAGACAGATTGTTACAAGCCTGAAAATGTGGAAACCACCAGTATTTCTCCCCTTGCTGTGATGCAGCTCTCAGGGAAATGCACACTCTGCTTCTAAAAAGGAGTGATGCATAGGCACAAAAGGGAGTGCCCTGTGCCTTTTCTGGACAGCTTTCTTCTTGGAAAGCTTACTTGGAAATCTGGTTAGAAGATTAGTCTTGCATGATCTAAATGTATATATAGGGTCCAGGATACTGAAAAAAAACCAAACAAGACAGCCTTCTGTGTCTAGCTTAGAAACATTAACATTTGTTAATGTTCCTTACTTTTCAGCAGAAAATATTATTTATTACAATAGAAAATACATATTGAAAAAAAATTTCTAAGTTTGTGCTGTTTTGTATCACCTTTAAAATAACTAATAGAATAGATATTTTAGGGGCAGGTACAAGGAGTACAACCTACAACTGGCTGTTGACTGTGTAATATGTTGGAGTCAAGGCATAGCCAGTCAGCAAAACAGATTTCAGGCAGGTGTGATTACACCCACATTATCTTCCTCTGGTGCGGTCCCTCTTCTCAGGTACTACCGGAGGTCTGCACCCAGTTTTGATGTGACTCAGAAGAGCGAGTTCTGCTTCTGTTTAATGCTGCCCAGGAGCTCAATCTGTCCATAAAACAAATCTCATCAGTGGTGGGTTTGAGTGTATCACATATACCCAACACAGCAAAATGTGTTTGTGGGTGCTTGAGTAGCGCAATTGCACTAGGGAGACATCAGCCGAGTGAGTCAAGTTGTGGAAGCATAGTGACACATTAGGGATTTTTGATCCTATCATTTCATCCGCGTGTTATATAAAGCGTTAAAGTATACGACCTATGAAACGGGGCGAAAAAGGGAAAAAAAAATAGTACTGTAAAGCGACACATCCCTGAACTACCCAGTAGTTGAAGCAAGTTCAACAAAAGCAGAGCTCCCTCTTGTGGCTGCTGGGGAAGAGTGGGAAACGGATAGAGCAAATATTTCATGTTTTCATGGGAATATTCTGCGATTAAGGTCTTCTAAACTGGAAATGATTTCAGTCTATTTATGCCATTATTTTTGAGGGAATTTGTAAAAACTGTGTAAGCCAAAGGAAGGTAATTTTAAAGGTATGCACTCCAATTCTTTCTTCCACTTTGGCAATACTATACTATATTATTTTCCATGACTGAGAATTTAATTTTAAAAAATGCAAAGAGTCCAGTTACTCTTTTTCTCCCCCTTTTTTTCTGCATGCTATTAAATATTATTTTATAAATTTAGTTCACTATATTGTTAATTTCCCAAAACACTCTTCTGTTTTCCTTTTTGTCCTTTTGACATTTATCCTGTCTTTTTTTTTCTTTCCACAAAAATATATTTGACATATTTCATTTCACAATTGAAACGAGTTTAATCTATGGACCTGACAAAAAGAAGATTATATGCAAAAATGCTATTGATTAATGTACTCTAAAAAATTGTTTTACTATATTCCCAACTTAATAAAACCTCAGTTTCATGAATACACAGTTTATTTATATGATTAGAAAAAGAAATTGCATTTAGAGATGGAAGAAATGAGGCAAGAAATGCAAGAGATGAAAGACAGTGGTAAGATCATTGAAGGATAGTGTTTCTGTGTGTTTCCTCTTTAATTTCCAGACTTCTGGTTTAAGTCTGCATGTTTTATATGAGGAAATAGATGTTAATTTACTGCATTTACTAGTGATTTAACCTAATTCAACAGGTGAAATGTCTGTGTGCTTTTATATTTGCCAACATATTTCTGAATACACAGACATTCAGCATTAGAACCCATTTCTTCAACAATTGGTACTGAAGTTCTAATACAGTAAATGAAATTAAATTACACAAGTCTTTTTTTTTTTTTTCTCCTACATCTTCAAAAGGCTACATAATAATGGAAATTGGTCTTCCTTTATTGGTCTTCCTTTATTACAAAATATCACAGAACAATTACTTCTACAAATGAATCATTATCTGTACAATGACACAGACACAAGATAAATTGAACTATTTCATTAACTAACATATTAAATATACACTATTATTTATCTCAACATTCATCATGAAGTGAGAGTCTTTTCTCAGCATTTCAATAAAGTATATCAGGGTATGTTATTTTATAAGATGTTTTAATGCAAATCAATCTCCTTCAGTGTTGACATCCTCAATCAATTAACATACGAAGCAGTCCTAAGTATAACAATGTTTTCATTCAGCCAACAGATGAGAAAGGAAAAATTACAGGGAAAAAAAAAAGAACTATTCTCATCCTCCTATGAATGCCTACTCAAAAATTGCAATAAAATTTACTGTTTTATCAAGGCTTGCTGGAACTTATTTTCAAAGAGTCACCAGCAAGAGAAGCCATCAATTTTTTTTTGTGTCATGCAGAGACAACGCAGGAGCTGAAAGCTGCACTCAGCTGTTTTGCTTTTTGGGAGAACATAGTAGGATTAAGCAATCACCATTTACAACTCATTTTCTGTTGATCACTGTATTCTATGGCATGTAGCATCTGTGTTTGCACCAAGTTTTTAAAAAATTCTACTTTTTTTTATTGTATTAATAGAAATGTACATATCCAGAGCAGTAGGCAACAATGAGAAGACGTGCATACCTATGCACACACAGGGAAAGAAATTGCTTTCAACTAGCATTGCCAGGTATGTATCTTTCCAATCATCTCTGTTATGTGTAAATATTTAGTAGTCCAGTAGGTTGTGGTTTAGGGTTTTTTATACTTCTGAATTCCGGTATCAGCCTTTACGCAAATATATTTACTTTTGCAAAATTAGCACTTTTTTTTTTTTAACTGAAGCATTGGAAAAGATGAAACTAGCATATTAAATCTTTCATACAGAAAATGTTAAAGAATATGTTTTGATCAACAGAGGGCACTCTATGGTTTTCAAAGGAGCCTAATAGAAGCTTAAAATGCTTGAGTAGGAGATGACTGAGTTTCGAAGAGCCTTTGGTACTGGTCAATCTATAATTTATTGGAAATGCTACTGATTTCCACAATAACATAGAGTACAGGAATGAAAGGGAACCCCATCATTTGATAAAGTCAGATACTAGGATTAAGGCTGTGATGTACACAGTCTGCTCTTAGTTACATCTTCAAAATTGGAAATTATGTGTAAAAGTTGTAACATACTCCAAGTCAAATGTGTACTTACTCAGTAATGCAGTAATGATGTGTTTTACCCTTGCTGTTTGTTTGAAAATGATGACTTTGAATATTATAAGTGTTGACAGGTCAGGCACTGCTGCTGTTACATACAGGATATTTCTTCCGGTTGATAAATAGGTTAGTTTCTTGACACCAGCCTTACTTGTGCTATTGAATTTACTGACAATTTTTCATCCAGTTTTTCAGTTATTTTCAAATCAAAATAACTGCATTTAAAACTAGAACTTGAAGGGGAATTTTCTTAGAACAAATTTTGTATTTTTAACCTATCTACCTAGAATACATGGAAATGAAGTAATAAAGATTTAGCACAACAATATAATGTAAAACTTCCCAAATTACTCAAACTGAGATTTTCATACAGAAGCCAAACTATCAGAACTTGGCAGGAATACTGCATGTAGAACTATTATACATCACGCATGTATTTCTGTAAGGTAGACTGATCCTGCTTAAAACCCTAAAACTCAAAGTGGGAAAGCAATCCTGCATGTCCATCCTGGAGAACACGGGAGTTAAGCACTGGCACAGTTTTGAGTAGGTGCATGATTGCCTTTAACAAAACCTGTAAGTGTGCAATCCATGTGTAAAGGTGGGGCATATGCATTAGGCAGTACAGGCATCTCTAACTAGAGAGAAGATGCTAAGGCAGAGGAAGTGCAGAGAGTCCTCATTTTATACATTCTTCTGTAGTAATCCCCCAGAGAATTACTGTATAACGTGTGGTTGTAATTACAGAGAGTATGAGAGCCAGTGAGGAACTAGTCAAAGTTTAGAGGGCAAATTCTTACCTCTTTGCCATGCCTATGAGTGTGGAATGAATTGAGTGAAGCACCTGAATGTGTACGTCAATTAGAGGCTCGCTCTCACAAGGAACACGGTTTCCTTTATGGCAAACCTGATGTGTAGAAGTTAAAAGCTATTTTCCTTGCTCTAACACTTACATTTGCCAACAGCTGTTTCAACATTTATAAACACAATTCCCACTGGCTGCCAAATTACCATAAATTCATTTCTGCATATTTTTGATTGGTAAGCATAAAAATAATTACATCTGATTAAATCCATTTATACTTTCACATCTTTTAAATGTATAGTAGATATGAATTGTTGCAATATATCATATCTAAACAAAAATTTCATGATGAGTTCGACACAGGTTATCTTCAGAAGGTTACGAAACAGTAATTTATTAGGTACAGTCAGGTCATCGTATTTCATAGCTTCGCTCCAGCTGGAGTCCACAGTGACTGGTAAGCGACAGCACGACTAGGGGTAGCATGCTGTGGGAGATTCAGGTGTTCTTTCTGTCTCCAGCTTCCTGTCAGTGAACTGCTTTAATGTTATAGATACACACAAAAATGCTGTCTGCAGGTGAAGGAGACCTTCAGGGTGCTGCTACAAAATGCTGCTTCAGTACTGGGTATGTTTTCTTCCCTTGGAAAGTTAAACTGTGTCTAGTGTTGCTGAATGCTTGTTCCTGCAGGAAAAATGCACATTCAACTTGTTCAAATATGAAGTGTGTGTGATGTTGTCAGACACTGTGCTTGTGAATGTGGAACTACAGAGACCGAGTTTTGCTTCTTTCCACTGAGCACATAATGCCTTTCGTCACCGAATGTTTAACCTTATGCATTCTACCACAGTCCTGGGTAACACTTCATTTTGAGTGTGCCAGCATTATTGATTAATTTTGTATTCACTGTAATAACACTGATCACAATTAACTCATTGTGTATCTTTGTGAGTGTTTTAAGTACTCACATGGAATTTTGCTGCAATTCAGCATCAATTAAGATACCACCTAACTTATGCAGAGAAGCAAGAACGTGTGATCGGCCTCATGAGGTAACCCCCTTAACATCTCAGACTGGTCCAAATATTTGGAGTGAATGGGTCTTGTGAACATGTTGGATATATTCCCTCTCTGAGGAAAGCTGTATATACTGTATAGATAAATTATACAAGAACAATATTGTCTAAAATGTTATACACACATGCCTACTCTGTATGTCATTATGCAAAGTGTACTGTACTGCATCTAATACTAATAAACATATTTCTACTGTAAAAAATATGAAAATAGCCAGGCTGCCTTTCAAGAACTTAAAAGCTATACAAGAAATATCTTTAAATTTAATTTTATAAAACTCTAGTCCACATGTCCCTATTAATTTACAGCAGCTGAAGCAATCTTGTCATGTCAAATGCCGTATAGTAGTTTAACCAAACTGCTTGCTGAAAATACATTGTGAACTAAATAAGCTCCTTTAATTGAAAATAGGCATAAAATTGTTAAGCTTTTTTTAAAGTATGTTATAAATCTGACTATTAGTACTCTGTAAAGTAAAAATATGTGCTCCATTTCATAGCAACTTAGTTAAGTACAGATACAGCTACATGATGTCAATGCACCCCTTTAACTAATATTGGTAGGGATGATTAACTTTGTTGAGGAGAATTATTCTAGGCAAAAACTGGGCAGTTAGGGGCTCAGCCTGTAAGCTGATTTTCTCTGCTACAGTTTCTTGGACATTCTATCAAAATCACCCACTTTTGCTCATTTTCAAATAATGGATAGGGCAGATATATGTAAAGTATTTATATATATATATATGCGTAGTGTGCTCACACAAAACCAGATCGTTATCAACAAAGTATTTGAGGTGTGTGTTTTTTATTGTTTGATATTTCTAGACTTGTGGGACAGTGTATGTCAATTTTTCATTTCCCTATGCTAAAAACCATCTTGTTTATGAAAGGTAAGTTTGAAAACTGAAAGTAATGTCATATGATTTAGGTTGTTGCCTCATGTCTAAATCATATTCATTAAACTATCAGTCCACAAAGTCCTCTGAATGAATTTCTCTTGGTCTACATGAAGGAACCAAGGGAATTAAAAATAAACAGAATTCAACCAGTGAATGTCTTAAAATAATATTGATTTCTTTTACATTCCAAGCCTGTATTGTAGAACACTCTCACCATTGGAAATCAATGACAAAATTTTAATTGACTTCCACAGAGCCAGCATATCATCTATGAAATTTAAGATGGAGACTGTGCTTTATTTTCTAACCCACTGCACAGCAAAATGCAGCTAGAATCGTGATCTACTGTTCTCTTATAAGTAACTATGTGCTCATTAGCAATAACATGTGTTATGTACTAAGTGGAACGAGAATCCCTAAGAGGGACACCCACTTTTAGAGCCTTACTCTTGCAATAAACATTTTTTAGCTTGTCTGGTGATCGTCACCTCTTAATTATTACCAGAGCAAGAACTTTCAAAACCCATTTGACTAAGACACTACTACAGTTATTTCATTTAATCTTGAATTTCTGTAGTGTTTCATAAGGGGAAGGAGAGGCAGATCCTGAATCACACAGCTCAGCTCACAGTTTTACTTTTGCAAGGGCCATTTGTAGCTTCATCACACCGAACCATCTCCTTGCAAATACTCCAGGTGGAGTTTCTATATTGCTGTATTTGGTTGCCTTATTATTTAGGTGACCAAGCCCATTTCCTTTCTCTCAAAGTTCTCTAACATGAAAAAATATGAATATTTTGTAGGTCTCAAAAAGATTCCAAGAAACACTTTAAATATATGACAGCGATTCAGATGCTCCTTTTCCAGGTGTTTTTTGCTATGCAGCGGCATAGGAAAAAGGAACAGAGGGGCATTAGGTACCTCTCCTTCTGCTCCTTGCTTATGAAAAATAAGATGCAATAAGAATTAGTTAGACTATGTATTCTAGAAAACATGGGAGAGTACTGGTGTCAATAAAAGAAACCTGTAGTTGAGATAGAATTAGATAATGCAATCAGAAAACAATATTTTCTCTTAATGCTCTGAATAGATTAATAATTGAAAGTATATAATAACTGTAAAGTTGGTATGAAAATGATAAATAGAATTAGAGTGAATACCACAGAACTGATAAAGCCTGCAAAAATCTCCTACTAAGGTAGTGTTTACAATAGTGGTTTAGTCCCATGCTAGTGAAACATTTAATTATAATGCTTGCAACCTCAGTATCAACACAAAAGGGTCATTCTTTCACATTAAATAGTAGGAACATGAATACAACATTGTCATATGCTTATGCTTAATTTCAGATTTGTTTAGTTTCTCTTCACTAGTAGAAAGAACTCATTTTTCTTCAAAGTAGGTATAATTGTTTTTTATTGTAATATTAATTAAAATAATGATAATAATTAAAAAAAGATGATGCCAGAATACAGACTAGAGCTCAAACTTATTCAGAGCATGAGCTACCACATCATGTAAGTGGTATCTCAGAAGTTTTCTAAATTGTTGAGAAGTTGCATCAGATTACACCAATTGTCAGTGGCATATAGGATGTAACCAGGTATTAATGTCATAATAGACTTAAATCAGATCATGAAATAATAAGATGTTGACCAAAAAAATTGCTCTTGCATACCATGGTTCTGTGCACAATTTAAACAGATTGCTCTCTAAATCAAAAAGAAAATACTATTTAAATTTTTGAAGAAACCCAACTAGTAATGAATGTACAGTATAGTCTCCATCTTATGAATATCCTTTAGCAGTCACAAGGCTTTCACAATTCCTTTTGACCTAACTGCATATCTGAGTTCAGGATAGTGACATATATGAGTAACAGCGCTATTGCTCCTGCCTGAATTAGCATCTGATCTGCTCATCCATGTCAGGTGAAGCAGGTCTCGGAACTCAGATCTTGGCAGATCAGAAAGGTTTTCTTGACATTACAACATTTAAGTGTGTCACTTTATGTGCATAAGCACATGGATTTCCTATTAGGCAGTGAATTTGGGCTCCATAAGAAACCACATGAAGATGAAATCTTTGATATTTGTATGCATGTAACTTTCAAGAGCCTAAGTCTGTAGCCTCAGCACATCACTGGGAAGTGATGCATGGTATTCTTAGCTTTTAAGAACCCAAAATAAAGGATGCTAGATCTTTATCACATTTTCTTCCAAAATTATAAAGCCTGTGAGTGAAACACAGAACAGACAAAAATGGTAGAACTGTCAGAGAATCACCAAGTAGTTGAGCTTGGAAGACGTCTCTGAAGATCATCTAGTCCAATCTCCTGCTCAGAGCAGGGTCAGCTCCAACAGGCTGTTTGGGAAGACAGAACAGCATTTCTGGGCATAAGAGTAGGTTTTCATGACCATCCTTTCAGCTGCTTTATGACATCAGGCTACTCATTAACTACTCTCTGTCTAAGAGTTCCCATCTGTGACAAAAAAGATGTCAAATTCTAGCACAATTCCTAAACTTTCCCATACATTCTAGAAAAACTCCTTTGCCATAGCAGTGGGAGATTCTTCTAAAATTGTTAAAAATCTGCTTAAAGACTTTAAGACTACTTAAAGCAATTGTATGATACACTTCAACACTGTTGTAACTCCTGTCTTCACACAGTTTGCCAATATAAATTCATTCATCCATCACTGTTGAAAGAGACTTGAGCACATTCTGCTGGCTCCCTGCAAGTAGTTGCAGTGTTGAGCACGGGGAAGCAGATAATCTGCAAAAATTTGAACTTTTTTGATGGTTGTTGTGAGCAACACTTCAAATGCAGTGCTTTCAGCCAACATTCATTATGAGCCCACAGTAATTACCCATTCAAGTACCACGCAAAGAGTAATGGAAGATGATAACTCCCATTGAACACTTCCAGCATGCCCTCTGTCCCAGAAGCATATGCCCTAATGTACATGGAAACTCATACAAAAAATCCCCCAAACCCTAAAAACAAAATCAAAACCCCAAAACGTTTAAGGTTCCATATATCCAGTTCAGAATAGACCTCATACATGTAAAGTCAGTGTTTAAGTTTCAGTTCCCCAGGAATGCAAGGTCAACACTTAGGTTAAATTCTGATATTTCAAGTACCATCCATAATATAAAGCCTCTAAGAATTGAGGTTATAAACAGGAGCACTTTTCAAGGCTGTGCAATAGGTCAGGGTGTGTTACACCAGCACTTTAGCTGGGGTTTGGAGTTGTGCTTGTGCAGCAGATGTCCTCACTGTTCTCATTCAGTGGGCCTTTACCTGCCTTGGAGTACAATCTCTGCATAGCAAATTCCTTTGGACTGGACACACAGACCACAAGACCAGACTAGAGCATATGGAAAAAACACCTGAACTGTAAATAAGGAGATCTTCATGTCCTCTTCACCAACTGTTCCACTCCACGTAGCCACTCTTGGCCGCACTACTCCTTGTTGTGGGTACAGCTCCCAGGGTCTATCTCCATCAGTGATGTTTCCAAGAGGGAATGAGTTTAGTTGCTTTATGCTTTATGATTTCTTCCATCTCCGCCTAGAGTTGCTGCATAGAATCAGAACAGGAATTGAGTTAAAGTACTTTAGGTATTCCTACTTTTCCCATCACTTCAGCTGTGAACCCAGTGGAGAAAGCTTATAGTTAGCACAATGTCCCAGATGCCATTTATTCTGAGGACTTCTTATTGAAAAATGCATAGTATTTATTTAATATTTATGCTTTTAAAAGACCAAGAGGTAAATGTACATTTTTCCTGAAAATTAATACAAAATTAAGAAAGAGGAAAGAGAAACAGATGGTAAACTGCCCCATCACTTATCACCTTCCTCCCCCTTGCCCCCTGGCCCTATAGGACATGTTTGAGATGAAGTTTTGAAAACAAATTCATCATTTTGGGTCTTGGGCTCAAGCAGTGCTTATGCACACTACAAAATACATGTGGTAAACAAAAGCTGGTTCTTTTTATATGTTGCCAGTGGTGATTACTTCATATTTAAATGTTTCAAAGATATCAGAGATCATCCTTTCACAGGACCCAAATAGGAAATTCAGCTAAACCCAGTGACTAACTGACCCCTATTAGTCATATGTCCTCTCTTTAGCAAGTTACTAATAAATGCTTGTAGGAAGAATGTCAGACAAGATTACATGTCAGTACCATTAGTAACTATGTATTGTTTTTCTTATTCCATGGATAGATAAGAAATGTTTTGTCATTTTCAGGAGTCATGCAGAAGTGAATTTCATATTCATTTACACCGCTTAGCAGAGATAACATGGCAAGTAGCAAATGGATCATCATTTCTGCTGTACAAGAATTCCTGTAATCAAGCATGCAGTCAGATGAAACACATCCTATTCTTAGTCTGGTTTTCGTATGAACTTAAAGTTTGCCCTGACTTTAGACCTGAATGTGTGTGTGCACACACATACATACACATACATACATACATATGTATATACATATATATATACACACACATGCCTGTATTCTTCATCTTATACTGTATTCCCTATTTTTCTTTCTATGCCATCTCAAACTCTCCATTACTTGTTTGATCCTTCAGTATCTCCCAGCAAAGGGTAACCAGGGGCTTGAAAGTTTCCTGTTGCTGTTTAGCAGGATTTCTCCATGATAACTTGCTCCTTAGGATTGACACAATAAGCAAGGTTTTCAAAATGTCTTTAGATGTTTAAAGATGCTATTAGGTACCCACTGGGATCTATAGACATGTTTCAGTGTCACCAAAATGTAAGAGAAGAATATGTTTTATCTGCTTTGGATTTTTTTTTAAATCACATGCAACGTATATCCCTGTTAAACCATCAAAACAGCTTTGTATACACTTACACATTGCTCCCAAGTGTCTAGCACTGGCTATGCCTACTGCTCACTGCCCCTTCAATATCACCTTGAAAAATATGACATTAAAAACCAAGTAGTCTTTCTGTTAGTAAAATTTAGGTTCATGAGATTTCAATTCTCATATTCTACAATTTCAAAGTCTGAGTGTATATTTCAATGTGCTTTCTTGTCTTGTTTTTCAAAAAGATGGAACATATCTTACATTACTTCTATTACAATTGACTATCTCCTTTATAGCTCTGAAAGAATGTGTTGAAATAACCATCAATAAGAAAATAGTTTAAAAACGTAGTTAAGCACAATGTAGCAATAATAATAAGTAGCAGATGCAGTAGTCAAGGATTTCACTAAATTGTATGGTGCTTCAGAAAAGCAAGTATTTAAATCAGTTACACAGAGACAGAAAATACATTTATGCTTCTGAGATGGTAGTGGAAAAATAAATAAGTTTGATAGAAGAATAATTCACAATAGTTAATGAGATGGCGGGCTGAAAATAAACCAGAGTAAGATATTCTCCCCTCATAGGAAGGTTATATGAGAACTGCGGAGCAGTAGAGCTGTGGTGGTCCTTCAACGGGAGAGGTGACCATGGAGTGAATCTGTAAACAAGTAATTTCTAGGATGTGGTAAAGCCATGGCCGGAGAATAAGCTGCAGCATTTGGTCAAAAGCAATTACCAGGCCACAGCCCTTGGGGTCAGGGTCTGAACCAACTCTGGGGACTGATGACAGGCTGTAAGCTGTTTCACACCCTGCCTGGAATCCATTGGTGGTGAACATTGATCTCCAGCCACCTGAATGACTGCTGCTCTCAAAGTCTGTGAGCTCCTGCATTTGGCAGTGAGCTAAGGCCAGAGGTGCCAGCAAGTTTCCGTAGCTACACCTGGCTGGGAAGAGCAGTTTGTAGTTCCCAGAACCCTTCAGTTTCTGGGAAGTAGCCAGCTCAGCAGCAATACACTTCTGCCTCCAAACTCACCAGAGCAGAGCACAGGGCAATGGCTCTCAAAACTATCCACTGCTCAGACTAAAGTCAGCACTCCCACATAAACCAACACCCAGTATTATTCCCAGTCCTCTCACTGCTGTAGGGGACCCTACAGTTGGGACCAGAGTTTTCTCATTTAAACCAAATGAGGAAAACTGACTTACTAAAAAGGTAATTTGTTTTAACTTCCCTGAGTTAAGCAGCACAGACTGAGTTATGTTACACTTGTGAGAGAGAATCTCGAGAGAAGCTGGTTTGATGATCCCTATGCATTTCAGTTCTGACTTTTTTTTAATCATACTGGGCCTAATTCTACCAGTGACTCTGTGCAAGTACTGAGGCATAAGTATGTTATCCCAACTAGGGTGTCAAAGGCGGATCATACTTCCAAACAGAGATGAGATTTTCTTTGGGAACCCTTTTGTGAGTGTCTGCAAGGTGGGTACCTCTCCTGTACCAGCCTCATGAATGCTACCTGTGGTTCTCTATATAGGCAGCCAGACAGCTAAGGAGATCTGGGGCTTGGGCTGCTTATACTGTCTCTCATTGGTAGAATGATCACACTAAGAAGTATGAAAGTAGTTTTCCCTTTACCTGTCTTTACCTACCTTTATCTATCTGTGCCAAACAGAGTTACTTATATACCAAATGGGCCATAGAAAGGTTTGGGATGCTTTGCATGTGTTAATGCTGCCTTCTACTTTTCTGTTGCATTTATTCCTCTAAGGTCTAGTTCGGCAAATATGCGGTGCATGGTATTTTTCATTCACTTGAGATGCAGATGAATTTGTTTGGTAAACTTCTGAAATGTCCTTTCACAAGGTAGCATAAAAGAATCTTTGTAACCATCATTAAATGTCTTCACCACGATATTTACTACTGCAATCTAAACAAAGAAAATGGGTGGTTTTGGCAGGAAAAAGAAAACAGCCTTAAAAAGACAGAGGGTATTGTTGCTTTCTTGCAAAGTATAAAATTCCTCAAAAATTACATGGTGTCACATACCCTGCCATAGCTTATAAAAAAATGATGCACTGCCTTTAGTTTTATTAGGAAAATTACACTATGTTAACTCTTTGTGTCTTTAAGGGCATGTCTCTGCATTGCATAGTAAAGCTTCTTCCAGACAGCTGTGTGCCATATATATACCACGGAGTAACACTGCCTGGAGATACTCACTCTGGAAAGACTGGCTCAGATCATTTCATCAGCATGAGCAAAGCCTGCAGCCCAGGCACTGGAAGCCAGACTGCTCCTGGTCTGTGAAGGGGGGAGCTCTGGACAATGGGTAGACCTGCAGGGGAGCCATTCTGTTGCTGCTTGAGGAGTGAAGGCTTGGCAGTAGTGAGGGAGGCTGCAAGAATGAGGCACGTCTTTGACGTCTTTCTCAGAAGTATAAGCCAACTCAGGGCTTTTTGTTCTGTGGCATAAGAAAGGTAGGCAACAGAGTAACTCTCAATGCATCAAGGAACTCCTTGACTTGTCTGCATTTAATCACCTGATTTACTAAAGCCTGCCTGCAGCAGGACCCAGGTCTCCACCAACAGGCCATCCTAGTGTCGGTGTAGCCTGGCCAGAGCTTTCATGAGGATTTGTGCAACACATGTCCTTGCATAGGGCAGACCTTCCCTGATATTTCAGAGCCAGGCATTTTCGACCACAAGTCCCAAAAAGACCTTGTTGTAGAGCTTGGTGTGCAAAATTGGAATCCTAAAGCTAGCCTCCTAAGGAATGTTTGAAAGTATGGGACCTCAATAACCCTAACACTACAGAAAGCTCCCATAAGGCAAAATTATATGAGACAACAAAGCAGAAAACACATAGACCATATGCATCAAACATGTCTCTAACTTTCAGGGATTTTATTATGTTAGTGAGCACCCTTTTGTAGATATAGATGTAGAAGTATAGGTGAGTAAAACATGGTGCTAATTTGTTGTCAGATCTGTGACAAAGAAAGGAGGAAAGCACAAATGAGGTGTTCCTGCTTAGAGCAAGAAATGTGGTTGCAAAAATCAGCTCCACTTTGCATAGAAAGTAATGAACTTCTACTTAAAAGACCATGTAGCATATAATGCTATGAGGATGTAAAGGGAGCATGATTTCTTTATCAAATAATTTCTTTGAAGGTCTCTTTGTGGCAATATTGGTAGATTCAAGTGGCATTAGTTGAAGTCTAATATTGATGGCAAATTAGTGTGGGGCAATAAACTGCCATTTTGGGTGACTGAAGGTAGTCTGAAGCTGATTTATTCAGTACGTACATACCTATTTATTGCAAATGAAGTAGAGAGTAATGGAAAAGATCCTCGGGACCATCTCCTTGCTCCTCAGGGTAACATTGTGCAGTGGGAGAGAAATCAGAGATAATATGCACGAAAAATAGAATAATTGTGTGACTCTGGTAAGACTATAAGAAACAAACTATATCATGGTAATTTATTCTCCAGTCTGTCAGCTTCACCATTCAACAGCAAGACCTATTCCATACAAAAAAACTAAATAAAAATATTTTTTTAAAATGCAGAACTTGATCCAAGTACAGAGTCATTAGATTCCAGGATTTCAAGTCTGTTCTAACCAGTATATTGCAACATTTTTCACAGTTCCTCACTTATAAATCCAGTGCTCACAGGCACTCAATAACAAAAGAACTTAAGGATTCATGTCTTTGGTTCAAAAGACTTGTGAGGCAGATGGTCCCAAAATTTTTATATATGAAGAACCAGAAAAAAAAGAAAAAGTGAGGCTATATCTTAATATCATTCAATGTCTAATTTTATATATTGAGTGACTGCATGCTAACGACAGAATTGAAAAAGTCTGATCAAAACTGCATCTGCTGTTAAATCTCTCTTTGTTAAGGACATGCAGATAGGATCTCATCTACTGACAGCAGTAACTTAGTCACTGAGTATGAAAAACAATGAGTGCAGCAAATGCAAAAAAATGTCTGATCTAAGTCATTATCTGAAGAGGTCATTGTAGAAAAAAATGTTAAAGTGTGTTATCAAGAAATCACTCAGATTTAAAATAAGCAATTACTAGAAAACATCCAGGCACAGTAATTCTCCTAGTTGTCAGGGACTTCTGGCTGTTCACACCAGTCTTCAGTATAGACATTATTTTAATATATTTTCAAAGAAAATATATTAAGGCTCATGAAGATGACTAAAAGTATAATAGACTGATTTGTGTTTTGCCTCCAAATTTTCATTCTTCAAAGGTTTCTCAGAATTTCTCTGTAATCTTTAGGGCCAGGAGTTTGGTTTGGGGATTTATTTTTCTCTCTTTGGCATCTTTAAAACTGGGTATTTAAGTCTGCCCTTGTCATCCTCAGCTTTCTTTATAGTCCAGGAGGAATAAAAGGAACTTCCAGAAGGGATTTACTCTTATTTAGGAAAAGTGTCTAAGTTGCGTGAAATAAATTCCTTGTGTGGAGGCTGCTCCTCTTTATCGTCTCTTGCTTTAGAGAAAACTGGGAAAAACTGGTGTAGACTTTAGCATCTGTGTGTGGAACAACTGCAGTCAGATGAGATGAGTCTGAGCTCGTAGGAGAAATATTTGTTCCACTGCCAGCAGAGGTTACTGAACAACGTGCTGCTTTGGGGACCTGGTGGTGTCTGGAAAAAACTAAACATGATCATAAAACCTCTCTGCTGCTATTTGTATTGCTAATTCCATAATTTCCTGATGGTTACTTTTGACCAATATCTCTACTTTGACATTTATTTTAAGATGTCCAATGTAGTCTGTGGCTGCTACAATTTTTTTAACCTTCATATCCCAAACACCAAGAGATACCATCTTTTATCAGTCTGTAATACCTTACTGCATGTGTTTATTACCACTACCTAGTAATAAAGCTCAAGAAACACATACAAGAACAAAAAGCATTTCAAATGTTGTTACTATTTTTGTTCTAGCAGCAAATTGATGGGTATCTTTGAGTACTTCAATGCAGACTGTCTGTCCACCAGGTATAATTGGGAAAGGGATCACACAAAGAGGAGCTACACCAGCCTGTGTTTGTTTTTTCTGCATCAGCCCTCATGGCAACCAGAAGACAAGGTAGGGGATGAGCCCAGATACTGTTTAAAAAATCAAAACACCAACAGAAGCTACAAAACTATTTAAAAAAGGGAACCCCGGTCAAAACATGAACTAAATTCGAATTGTATTTATGTTTCTGCTGATTATGGCCAGGACGGAGGTGGTGGGATGAATGCCTCACCAAAGCACACACAGTTGTAGGTACAGACAGCTTTTCAAACTGGGAGAAGGGATTTAAGTAACCTGATTCTTGTGTCTGTGTCCTGGGCTCTCTCCTTCTTCAAATCCTGCAGCCTATAAGTATTTGTTATTGCAGATATTATAGAAACAAGCAATGTAGTTGCTCCTTTGTATTAAAAAAATAAAGACATAGCTATATTACCAAAAAGTGGAATTGCTAATATTCCTTGTTGGTATAACTTCTGACATCAAATGGGGCAATAACAACACAGCAATAGAGGAAATAAAAAGAACTTTTGCTTAAGAAAAGACAGTGTACTAGTGTTGAGGAGATTTAAACGAAGGGAATAATTTTCTGTCCAAGAAATGCTGCTACACTATCAACACATTTTTTTGGCTATGCTTTTTGCATTGCAGCCCATGAATAATTTGCTATGCTAGTTTCAAGAGAAAAGGGGATCTCTATGGGAAAACATGACATGTGTGACACATTCAGTGGGTGCTAGAAGCATTCCTCAAGACATTAACCTCTTCTCTTAAACTGGGGAAAAAAGCAAAGTTCACACAAAGTGGATGAGTTAGAGGATGCAGTGGAGTGCCGGCGTAGCAGGACCTTTTCTACCCTTTGCATAACAGAAAGAAATAACCTCAGAAGAGACCCAACTTGAAATCCAGGCTCAGGGAACCTCCACCCCAAAATTTGAATATGTGGAGGTATCCAAACAGAGAAGGGACAGAGCCATGATTTTGAGCAACCATAGCTTCCAAACCAGTGTTTTATTAGGGCTCTCCCTCTAGTCTTTTTCTGAACACTCAAGTGGATTATATTAGATTTACATCTGTTTTATATTTTTATAAAAAAGAAATACTTCACAGTGGAGGTGACGATTTTTTTTTAATTTGAAAAGATATGGATAGTATTAATGATAAGCACTAATAAATTCAGTCAACTCCTGTGCAATGAACAAAATGCTCTTGGCATCCCTGCAATAGACAAAGCAGAACAATTATGAGTCATCAAATGCATTTGTCAGAGGATTTTGTGTGGTAAAAAAAAAAAAAAAGCCTGTTCATGTTAACATAGTGCTGAAAGACAAGGAGTGAATTATAGCTTGGAAAGTGATGGGATAGATATAAAATCCAAGGGTCCAGAGGCCAACTGACTATATAGGCTCAGCTGGAGACAGAAAATACATGTTATGTATTTTTTCAATGGATTTTTCCATTTATCCTGTTAAGAAGTAGTGACTCCCCAAATCAAATGTGAGTTAGGCTAGAATTTTAATCATACTGGAAACGTTGCTTCTGCAATTGGTATTTGAAGCTCTCCTAACTGATAGTTATGCTATTTGTTCTACTGTGAATGCAGAGAACCAGCAACACAGAAACAGGAGCTGTGGATAACAGGATAGGCACAGCGACACTCAGGCGACTACATGAGAAGTGTATTGCTTCTGATGTGTCCTCCCTTCATGGATGCTGGTGTCAAGGGGACTCCTGGACCTGACACTCTTATTATTTAACTCCATTTGTAGGCTTGCAGACTATCAGAAAGCTTTAATCGATGTTGTACTGGAAGTTTCAAAATTGTATGTTTATATTCTGTACCATAGGGAAAAATTAATTTTTATAATAAAGCAGTTTTAACTTCACGAGAATAAATTTTTATAGATCCATTGTAAGATTAAAAGGAATAGATTCAAGAAAAAAGTGAGAACCTATGAGTTGCATCTTTGTGAAGACTGAGCTTCAGCTTTCTGCAAACGCTTATGCTTGGTCCTCTGTGGAAGTCCTTGACATAAAGCTTTGATAAGACTTAGGGCCTTCTGCAATGAAACAGAATTTCCAGAAAATGTATAAAACATCCAGTTTGATACAGGAAAATTTTCTTGTTGCAATACTTGGCAGTACTTCTTTCTTTTTCAGTAAAGGAAGGCCAAACAATTGTGTGAATTGGGCTTAATTTTATATCCAAACTAAACACTGAATTTCACATGCACCGGAGTTCCTCATGCCTACAAAACAGGTAAGAAAAACGAACGTGGGAAGAATTATGGTATTTGCAGATATTTCTATCCCAGCAGCTGTCTGTCCTTGGTTTGCTCAGAGCAGGGTACCAGGAAGAGCCCTGTTGGTCAGTGACTCCAGCTATTCAAGGCAGGCAGCTCTCTGGACAGGAGGCACTGGGCTATCCTTTCAGCTCTAATGTCATGGCACAGAGTCAAAGCTATTCCATGGCCAGGATAATCCTGCCTAAGATTTATGTTGCCCATGGAGATAAGTATGGGAAAATGCAATTACCACAGAACCTATGTGGTGAGTAGTGCAACTGTAGTGTTCCCTACTATAGATATGCCATTTACACATATTCAACCAAAGATAAATAAAGGTATACTATTAGTCAGGCATTCACAGATGTCTGATACATACATTAAAAAAAATTATCCATAGTTAGTTCCAGTGTTCACTAGTAAGATTTCCTGCAGATCTGAATACAAAAAAATTAGTTTTTTTATGTTGTATGAAAGGGATTCCTATGGTATTTCTTAGTTTGACCTGCATTCTCCAACAGTTTCATTTTAAGATGACTGAGAATATGCAAATATATGAAAAAGGTAATTCTAGGTTTATAGTTATGTAATTAAAAAAGGCTAATAACATATTGGCTTATAATATGACTTCCCTTGTTACATAAATTTCTGTTCTGGTTTCTGTGATTAGATGTACCAGTATGTTTAGTAACTGGTTTATGAGGGAAATACATGTCTCTACTAGTCCTTTAAGTAACATTACAGTGCTTTAAATTTATTTAATAAGAAAACACATACATAGATGATCCTTTACAGAATCTCGTCAAATAGGCAGTCACCTGGAAGTCTCTGGGCTAGTTACTTCAAATATTAAAGTATTTTATTGTTCTCTACACTTTGCCTTGTCATTTACACTGATGAAAATGTACAATGAATTGAACATGCTGTTATGATGTAAACGGGATAATATTTACAGTTCATTAAAATGTACGGTTGTTAATATTTTTTCTATTTCAGTGAATTTGATTTGCCATTTCCAAGGATTTTTTGTTACCTGCCACTTGTGCAAGCTGTGTAAGAGTGCCACCAAACTTGAATTCTCCCACTGTGGTGGAGGTTGTATACAATTGGACACTGCCAGTGAATGACTGGAGTGACAATAAGCTGGGGACTGCCACATCCCACTGGGGGAACCTGGGGCCCTTTCACAAGAGGGCCTGATGAAAAGCTCATGAAACAGGTCCTAAACCATTTGTCTTCGGCCCTATGTATGAAAAGAAACTGATCTGAATTTCACCTCCTTTGTAAACCTGTATGAACCCTGGAGCTCTTTCATAGTCTTTCACTTGAGTTGTTGGATGAGTGATGTGGTGGACATATCAGCCAAAATTAGTGGGTGTTGGGTTAACACTCCACTTCCAAGTGCAGATTTAACTGCATTGACAGTATGGAAACACGTCATGTAGTATGATTGTGATTTTGCTTCTGTTTATGATAGTGTAATTTCAGAGACTTGGATGTACTCCTTGTTTAAAATAGTATCTGGCAAGAACCTGCCTTTGATTCTACATGCATAAATTTGAATTTCAATAAAGACCAAAGCATTTTGTTTATAATATTCTCAATATTATAAACTACAGTGTGACTAAATATATGCAGAGCAGCAATTTTTAATACCTTGTAAGTAGTAAGGTGTTTCAGTAACAATTTTAATGCTAAAAATATTTTTATCAATATAGATAATTTTTATCAAAATGATTTTTATAAAAAATAGTTTATCAATCTAATTAAGGTACTTCACAGTATTTAAAGTTGCAGAATTTTTGGTTCAAATGACCAAATATGCACAAATAAGATACTTCAAAATTTATACCAGTGGGCAGAATATTAAACTTTCCAGTGCAAACAATTTACTACAATGCAATACACATGACAAAGACGTCAGCAATACCTAACTGTTTTTTCAAAGAAATAACACATACAAATATACTGCACAATACTACAGTAGTAGCAGATGTGGTGCTATCAGGATTTGACAGCATTTTCACATAAATTATTGTGTAAGCACAGTTAATCATTATGTACAGGTGGTCAGCCACCTGTTTAATTCAGTTTCAAGCTGATTTACACGGTTTTTAAGGTAAACAACTCCCCCCTCCAAAATTACAGTTTTGCCTGTGCATCAACTAATGTGGACAATTTTATTTCCCTACACTGCCCACCATCCCACAAAGACACAGAGAGAAAGTTGCAGCTTCTATCCCCCTTTACAGCCTTGTTTTAGCTGCCAAGTTGTAAGAAGTGCTGTTATACAGGTAGTAACAGATGGTTCCAGCCCCTCCAAAATGAATTTTGACTGGCTATGTGAACAGCGTTGATTTCATCACTTGTGTTTCACTGTTGTGTCTCTAGATCTGCGTTTCTGGTAGTACACTGCAGACTGTGAAAAAGACGAGCCCACTTTACATGCTAAAACTCCTCTTCTGCAGGTGTTATGCAACCCAAATATTTAAGGCATAAAAATCCCCGTTGTTGCTTCGGTAGTCCTGATACTTAGCACATATAAGTTATGTAAGGCGTCAAGAAATGCAAACAGCTTTGCAGTAAAGTAAAAGCAAAGCAGCAATCTCATTGTGCTTACAGGTGGGAATCCCAGCATCAACATGAGTTTAGTGCACATAGCTATGTTTATGCTAATATGACAAGGGAAATTAATTCTCTCCCTGCTTTTGGACAGATTAGATCTGCATTTCAGTCTGTATTTTTCCTCCTGTGGTTACCTGATTAAGCCTGTATTGTACCCTGAGATAGTTTATAGCTGTCACTGACCATCTTTTTTTTTTTCTTTTTCCCTAAACTCGAGTTAGAGGTTAAAATGGATAAACAGACCCTATTCCTATAAGGTATTCAAAAACCTATCAAAATATCCAGAAAACTGTTAATATTATTAAGTGTCTTCTGACTTCATTACTGTATATCCCCTAGTTGCTTTTAGGAATATCAACAGTCTTTTAAGTTTGTGCCTTGAGCACAGGGGAACACTGTGAGGGACACTTCTGGGCTGCGGGAGAGATCCGCGTTTCTCAACATCCTCCAAATTCTATCTTATCTCAGCAGCACATCTTGAATCTACTTCCATCATCTCTATTGGCTATCATCCCCCAGATTCACCTCTACATTTCCCAGCTCAGGATGATTGCAGCTTGCAGATCCTTGTAGCTTGTCCTCACAGCAGGGACTCCAAAGCGCCAAAATAGGTCCCTTCTCTCCAGCTCTGAAATCTCCCTCTGACGCTTTTCTCTGCAAATATGTCCAAGATGATAAAAAGTTATCAAATTAGGTTCTGTCCTGATTCCATTCTGTGCTCTGTGCCTGTTGACAAGCTGAAAGGGAGACAGCTTTGCCTCTGCTAACATAGGAATGGTGATTTTGTAGGAGTTAGAGTATCCCCCTGGTTCAGACATACAACACCTTTGCACACATCCCTGCTGGCCATGTTAGAATGTTATTTGGGCTGCTGAGATAAAGGTTTCTCAAGCTGGAAATGCCAAGATTTTACAAAATGTCCCAATCCTATACTCTTCTGTGTCCATCCCGTAAAAAGTGCCACCACAAAGCTGAATTTCTTTACCAGACATTTATTTATTGAAGGTGTCATAGTCTACAGACAGACCACATGGATGCTTTTGTGTGAATGTGGTGTTTCAAGAGTTGTTTTTTTCTCTATATGTGTGCATATACATGAAGAATACACACATTATATAAGCATATTCTGCACTAAGAACTGCAACAACACTGTATAAAACTGTCAGCAAAAGGAGAGTCAAGGCACATTTTTCCTGGTTCCTTATCAAATTTCAAAAACCTGCTGAGGTAGGCAAACTATAAGTGCAACCTCTTAAAGGTCGCAAAACCTTTCTGCAGTACGGAAGGTTGTATTTTCTTTTGGTCTCTATCAACATACAACAGAAGCTATGTCCTTCCTTTAGAGCTGGATATTGCACTGCTGGAGTAGACTAAGAGAGAGGAAAAGGCACCCACCACTTGATTTAATGCACTTAGGAAAAAAAAAACCAAAACCATTTGCTATTCAGTTATATAGGACCGACCCACATGTGGAAGGTGATGGGGTGAGTCTTTGGGGAACGGTACTACTCAGGGTAAACCTGTGGACATTTGCAATATAATGCTATTTGGACACAAGCTTTACATCTATGCCTATCATCCAACCTACCTGTGTGGCTGGAAACTGGCAGAGAAAGCAGATGTTTCACAACAGGGTAAGAATTTGCCAGATTCTTGTACAGAACTACAGGAATTGCAGAATTACAGAAGTTTTAATATTCCTTATTTAGGTTATGGAATAGGAACAACATGTGATTAGGGAAATACATCCAATGTCTGGAAAGCAGATGGGCTGATCTGAAAGGATTTTGCTGCTGTGAAAAAGTGAATGAGTGGTGGTGACAAGGACATTTTTCTTCTGTTTGCTTGTCTAGTTTACTGGAGGATCCCTAAGGGTTAGGTCTGCCTGACAGTCTCAGAGTTCATCCAGAACTTTTTAGTCTCAGTGCACCCAAGAGCAGACATTGGGTGTCACCTGGATTTTTGAGGTTATTACCCAGGAAAATGGTAATAGCATCAATTAGTTTACATGGAATTGAACAGAGGTGAGTGTGTATTTTGTTTTTCTTGTAAACAGTCTGAAATGAATTTTCCTAGTTAGAACTAGGATGTAAGCACTGTAGGTTAGTCTATAGGTGTCAGAGGTGGCCTATTTTATTGCAAGCTGTTAGCCCTGTTGAGAGGGTGCAAGATTTGTTTGATTGTACCTGACTATCACCTTAATGTGTAGTTTACCTTACTGCTTCTCTGTCACTGCTCCCTGTCCAAATATTAATAGGTGTGTTTACACAATTATAAATACAGGACCACAGAAAACATTCATGGCAGCAGTCTGAGGGGACTTATTTAATTGAAATCATGAATCTGAGTAAGTTCCTACTCTGATGTGATCTGACAAAAACAATCATAGGATAAAATTGCTGCTTGCTGATCCCCACCTATCTTACATCTCAACTTGCCGCGAGATTGAGGCAAACTGCACCAATTTACTGCTCCCAACTGCCTCATAATGGACACTTTGCTGTGCACTCTCCCTTCATTACAGCACAGGTCATGGCTGTTAACAGGGACTCTTGCCACTTTTGACAGATAGTCACTACCAAGATGAATGGCACTAGCCACATGACCACTTAGTACTATGCTTTTCATCTCTAGCACCTTTAAAGCACTTATATTTTTTAAAAACTCACTTCATCCTTTAACTGTTTATTAACTAGGAGAATCAATAGGAATCTGCTGAAACCAAACTCATGCAATTCTTCTAAACTTAATTTGGTGCATCACTAAGAATACACCTGGGCATTTGTTGCATGCCAGTAGTGAGAGATTCATTTAAGCATTTATTTTAAATTCCTTAAGGACTTCCAGGAAATTTGCTCGGATTTTCTATATGTACCCTAGTTCCAGGTTTTACAGTGATTAAAGGCATCAGAGCTGCAAGGGCTGAGTCAAAACACTAATTATTTTTTTTTCCTTTTTAATCACAATATTTGTGCTTGAATCTATGGTTTCTTGAAATGTAAAGTACTTCTATTTTCCATATTTCTAATGTTTCCTTTTAACACTGTCAGCCTAAATATTAACAATTTTCTTTCTAGCAAATTCGTGTTTGTAACAGATGTGGGAAAGCATACCTTATGCATGCAAGTGCCAAGCACTTAATAACCAAGTTGCTTAGGTGCATTCAGTTAGCTAAGACAAATTGTTTCTGAGACGGTGCCAGACATAGTCTGAATACGTGTATTTTTTGTTGGCTCACTGCATTACATGACAGATCAGTAAATAGCATTTACTTTCAAAAACAGTAGCAGTGATTAGAAAGAGAAACTTTTTAAGATCACATTTATATTCCTGTTCTTTTTGTTTGTTTGTTTTGGGGTTTTTTTGCTAATGCTAGTTTTTATTGAAGTCTTCCAGAATTCCTAGTCTATGTAAATAGAAAATTAGTTCTTTGTTTCACCCAGGATACTCTTTGAATACAGCAGACCAGTGCTGAAGGTCTTACCAATTCTGAAAGTTTTCACAGCTGTGGTCACTGAGTAAAGAAACTTTCTTGAACAAAAACATCAGTTGGTTGCTAAGCATATTAGAGGCAATGGGTGTGCCAGTAGTATCAAGACAAATTTAAGAGCCAGATATTAAAGTTCTAGTGAAACTCATACAACTACCATGGAAATTCTCTGACTAGCCTTGAGTTACTGCACTTAGGTGCACTTTTAAGCAATGGCATGCAAGGAATTGCACTGAATTTGCACACACATATTGGTGACCCCTTGAGCAAAGTTCAGAAGCACTCAGTTCCCCTAGGCTCTTTGGGAGATGGCTGGAAAACGCAGATCTGCTAGAGAAGACCAACACATTATCTAGTTTGATGATGATCTGTTTTCTCTTTGTGACATCTATTTTTCTTTTCTTTGTTCAGCCTGTATATGTATCTCTTTCCTATTTCAACTTCGTGTTGGGCTTCTTCCTGTACAACTAATAGGATTGAGACTCCAAAAAGACCATTCTGTGGGGCCTGTGCAGCCACCTGTTTTATTTCTTTTTCTCTCCTTTCTCCAGATCCAAGTCAACCAGCAACTTAACACTTTCTTTCTTATCTTAATTCAAGGTATAAAAGTAAGGTTTTGTGGGAGCGTATGTTTCTCAAGAGCCAGCTACAGTGTAGATGTCTCTCCTTCCTACACCGGTGGTAGGTAGTGCTGCTGGGATCAGAGAAGTATAGAAAAGAAGACTCACAAGAGATGGTAATTCACCTTGCTAGGGAACTTCTAGGAAGGCCTCTCTGCCCTGGATGTGAATATCGTTCTCTCCTGTCCAGATCTATAATTCCAGGATGATACCCAGAAACTGCTTCCATATTTCTCTTCTGTGTGCCAAAACTACTGTTGCTCCTCAAAGGTGAGGTGATGTTTTTTCCTGCCTTTGGTAGACCACATGGAGAATTGATATCTTCCATCTCTTTGGCATAGATGGCTGATTAATTTTCACACTCTGTTCTGGCATTTCCTTTATCTCCTGTGCTGGCCTGTGCACCTCAAATACCAACTGCTGTTAAAGGAGAGAGGGATTGGAGCACATGTGCCATAGGCCAGACCACATTTTGTGGCTTTAATTACACTAACAAGACTTTTTCTTCACACTATAAACATGAAAAATCACCTGCAAAGTTGTGATTCATAGAATCATAGGATGGTTTGGGTTGGAAGGGAGGTTAAAGATCATCTGTTTCCAACTCCCCTGCCACAGACAGGGACACCATTCACTAGAACAGTTTGCTCAAAGCCCCATCCAACCTGGCCTTTATTCCTCTGTATTTTTTGTAAAAGAAAAGCACTTTGAGACTTTATGATGTGTTTTTTGTATTTTTTTCATATTAGTGCACAAAGGTGAGAAGTTCCCTGGTTCTATAGGTTACTACAGTGTCATTACTAAGTAAAAGACGCTGTTGCTCTAAAGATGGACCTGTATCCATGGCAACTCATATTTCAATGTCTGTATCTTCAAACATACAAAAGGGCAATCTCCTTATATATTATTTGTGCTTTAACATGATCACGTGGCCTGTCACACATCAGCTGAGACGACCACGATCTCCCTGCTGGTGCTCCACGCTACGTCTATAAGGCACAGCCACCCATGGCCACCACTTCGCTTGGCAAGGCCTCACTTTTGTGCTTTTCTGTTTTACTTCTTTCCTTAATCTGAAATAAATACCACTCAGATGGAAAGCACATGTCTGCTCTGTGTGCATGGAAAAATAACCATAACAATTATCACGAGTGCAACAGTGACCTGGGGGTAGGGCATTTCTCCACTGTCAATGACCGCACAGGTTAAGGGACCCCTGCTCAACGTCAGGTCCTCAACTCTTTCAGCTGGTCATTAATGGGCAGAAATGCCAGCTCTCAGGGCCATTATTGATTAATTAATGCAGACTATAAAACACTTTTTACATTGTTTCACTCTATAAAATCTCTGGCAATTGAATAGCATCTCTGATTTGAAAAAATTCACAGAAAAGTTATTTTGTATTGTTTATTAATTTATCTCTTTAATATGAATACATAATTAATGATACAGAATGATTTTAGGGAAAGATCTAATAGAAATAATTACACTGAACTCACAGGCTTCTAGGGTTACAAGAATCTGTCACTCAGCTTACACACAATTAATGTTTTTCTCTCTGTGTAATTCTTGATCATTTCACTATGCTTTGCTCTTGACAAACAGTCAAATTATGTGGTTACAACTGCTATTAGATTTACATTGCATTGTCTAATTCACTTTGCCTCATGAAATTAGATGAATTATTAAACACATAATCTGTTATTCCCTATTAAAATTAATTGATTTTCATGTCAGTTTAAAACTAATGAATTGTCTAGGGATATTCTCACAAACCTCATCACATAGAAGAAAGATTATTTTATTTCTCATCATTTCTGATAATGATCTTTAGAATATGATAGCTGTATGCATATGCACAGTAGTAAAAATATAATTATTCCAGCACAGGTTTTTCAACTCTTTACAGAATGCTTTCAGCTTTTCTGCTGAGACAGAAAATAAAAGTTTCAGGTTATATGAAAAACAGAACAACTACCTGCAAGTAAAGTTACTTGAGACTGACATGAACGTAAAAAAGAACACAGGCTGGTTCAATTATAATTCAAAAAAATTAAAATTTTCTGAAGACACTTTGCTGAAAGGAAGGAAGGAAGAGAGAGAGAGAAAGAAAGAAAGAAAGAAAGAAAGAAAGAAAGAAAGAAAGAAAGAAAGAAAGAAAGAAAGAAAGAAAGAAAGAAAGAAAGAAAGAAAGAAAGAAAGAAAGAAAGAAAAGAAAGAAAGAAAAGAAAGAAAGAATGAATTTAGGGCACAAATTGCTGATAAAATGAGGTAATGTCCTCCACAAATCAAAGTAATATCTTACCAAATTAAAAAACAAACTGTGTGCCATGTTAAAGTAGAGAAAACTATGAGCAGTACCTTCTGAGAGACATGCTCAATATTGTTATTCCTCAGAGTGTTAATATTTCAGGGAGTTGTCCAGATATGTCTAAATTTTACAATTAATTTTATTAATTAATTCTTTTATTCTGATGTACTCCCCTCATCTAGCTTTTCTCCCCAGTTTATTTTCTGGCTTGGTTACTTTAATATTGTTGAATTCAGCTGCTTCATTTGGCATGTTTGACTTCGTTATATTCCTATAGGTGTCTATAAAACTCCACTCTTTTGTCTATAAGCAGCTTCATGCAACACAATTCACCGACTCACTTTTAATACTCCTGATTGCAGTGCTCATCTAAACCAGTGGCACTGGCATCAGTGGTCTCCAACATGTAGCATTGACACAATAGCTTCTCAGGGTTTTGAGAAAGCTGCTAATTTCACCTTTCAGCCCGGATAAAGCGTTTGCGAAACTGAAGCAGTCCAACAGTGTTCCACAACATTAAAGTTCCTAGGATTTCAGTTGAATAGACTTTCTCTTATTTATTTATTTCTACAGCTCATTCCCATTTTATGCATATGATTGCTATTTACCAGGAAACAAACATTATTTATGCCTTGCATTTTAAAATCTTGAAAGATTATGTGTTTCCTGGCTTCTTTCTAACTCTGACTTCAAATGCATTCTTTGACTTTTCTTTCTTTCAAGTCTCAGAGAAATAATTTCAAACAAGTCCAATTACGCTTCTTTTAAACGTATCTCTGTGTTTCACTTCAATCAAAAAAATGCAATGGAATGATGAAAATAAAAAATGTTTGAAGGAACAAAATAATGTTTTGCTATTGTTTTCATAGAATTATGCATAAGCCTACAAATATGTCTAAATAATATTTAAAGTATAATTTTAAGCAGCTTGCAAAGCTTATTGAATTTTACTCTGCATTAGGAGTCTGAACTTCTAGGAATTTGAATTCAAACAAGGGGGAGCTACAATCCTTTTAGAATTTTTGGCTGAATACATAAAGAGTATTGCCATGGCAGCATGAAAATATCTATAGTTATTCTGTATACTGATATCTAAACTAAGGTATTGTTTATACGGTTGTTTTAGGCTGCTGAAAAGGTATGTTGTTGGGTTAAGGGGGGCTGATTGTTCCTCCTGAAGCCAATTTGTCTGATTTTTTTACCATCATTCCCCATTTCCATTGCAGTGGTAAGTCTCCACTGTATCATCTTCACTGAAAGTCACACTGTAACTTATCAACATTTTGTCTTGCATTCTTGCAAAAGTGTTTCGTCTTGTGCTCTGATCTGCATTGTCCTGGAGAAGCACAACTGGAGACTGACTCCTTAAAGACCTTGAAAAATAAGACCAAGGACCTGACATAGTATTCTGTCCAAAGAAGAAAAAACTTGCCATACTCTCTACTTTCTATTTTCCCCAGTATTAACTACATCTTGCTGATATCTTTCTTATTTCTTCACATGGGTACTGACTCCTCATATACACTCATTAAAAGGCTCCTGTAAGACAGAACTGGCAGATTGCTGTCAGCAAGGTCTGTCATCTCTCTACAATGGTGTGTGGTCTCCTTTGTTCACTGGAGGAGAGCAGGGACAAGATTCAAGCCTATGGGAGAGGTTCCTGTGGGGTTGTCAGGGCTTTTTTTTTTACACACTGCACTTTTTCTCTCCAGTTAGACATGGTGAAACAGGCGGTATGTCAGGTACTCCAATGGGCTTGAAGACAGAAGTCAGTAGCAGTTTGCAAGCAAAACATGAGATGAGGAAGTAAGTCACCACAGAGGTGACTTACATCACCAAAGCTACTTCTACTTTGCACCCTTTCATGCAGCTGAGTGGCAGCCACTGTCTTGTGGTGATAGGGCTTGGTTGAAGCCTGAGTGACTTGTGTCTCAAAATAGGGACTAAAAGCTTTCCACAAGAGCTATGACCTTCTGGAAGGGAGATTAGGCCAGTGAAGGTGCTTGGTCCTTGCTGACTCCATTTGCTTTGTACTCCATCTCTTTGCAAATAGTGGGACTGGCTCAGGGTGTCACGTGAGGTCTTTCCCCAGACAGAGCCCCATGCGAAGAAGCAGCCACTGGACCTGAGCCACAAGTCTGCAGAGCCAGGACAGAGTGTGGCCCTCCCTGGGCTTGTAGAAGATAAAGAAAGTCACCTGAAAGGTTCCTTCCCAGGAAAGAGGAGACATGAGGGAGAGGAGGCGCTCAAGAAATGGCCTGAAACCTTCATCTGTAGGTGGGGCAAGGACTGCCCTGACTGAGCCTGTGGGACCTTCCCAAATCTGAATTTAGTGATAACAACACAATCACTATTCACCTGTAAAAATCCCACCAGGCTCTACAGCGGAGGCATTTTTATAGCCCCAGAGTAGGGAGGACATATCCACCTAATAAAGCCATTAAAATAAGCTTCCCCAGGTCAACACAGTAAAATGTAGTTTGTATGTTATCATGGTTCAAATAACTTGCTTGGTATTATTAGTAAAAATTAAGATTCTACCTACCTAGTAGCAGTCCAGCAGCAGCAACTCTTCAGGGATATATGTCTGTGTGAAACATACCATGGAAAATGTGTTTATTATTTTACTCTCATATTTATTAAGAATACTGTAAAAGCATCACTTCATATCAGCAATTTGTACCTTTATTTTTCTTTAATAATGCATAGCTTTCCAATCTTTATGATCAAAAATAAAGGTATCCTTTCAATTATTTATTATTTATTTGGTAAATATGTATATAAAAAATTCAAGAAGATATTTGCTAGATGATTACTATTATTATTTATTATTTTCATTACTTTAGTTCTTAGTACAATGATTTTTTTCAAACTGTAAATGAAAAATGAGGAATGAATTCTCCTTTTAAATTTCAACAGTTCCATCAGACTGGTTTGTACAATTTCTTCTTTAATTATACTGGAAAATAAACAAAAGTCATCTGTATATCTTTAATTCCTTCATTGATTCCAATATTCAATACGAGTTTCATGAAGATGGTGTAAACAACAAAAGGTTGTTGTTTAAGACACACAGAATACAAAATTAAGTGAAAAACTTTGAAAACCAAGGTAGAAGTATTCAAAGACAGATTCTTATTTGGGACCATTTTTTTTCACCTACATAAGCTGTATCAAAAGTTTTAGGATTATTTTGGCTTCAAAATGCTATGCAGAAATTATTCATTGTGGTAGTTTCAGCTACTTCTGAGGTGATTCCTACAAGCATGCCAATCTATTGTTTTCTGTCAAGTTATTGAAGTAGAAATTTAATCTGTTCCTTTACTTACCAAGTAAATTATTTGATTTGTTAGCATGGAGTCCAATATCATAATTTCTCTGCGTACACAGTGTAACCAGTTTATCAAGAAGTGGTAGTATGGTGGCAAATAAAGTTTTATGTCAGGCATAACTTGAAATGAAAGTTCTCCAGCAGTGAATATGCAAGTGCTACACAAAGAGGAGCAGGCTGAATGTTGGCTTTGATGCCAATAATAATATACAGAAGAAAAAAATATAAAATTTTAAAACCTTACAGATGTAAAAATGTATGTACTTCGCTTTCATACCCAATTGCCAAAGTAAAAAAAAAAAAAAAATCTCCATACACACCCAAATGCATAAGCTTGCAAAGAGAACAAAGACTGCTATAAATATTCCAAGAAGCCAATAAAAAAACTAGGAGTGGTTAGTTCTCCTGTGTAATGGGCTCCCATAAAAGCTTTTATTGTTAAGGGAGTTACTTTACTAAGAGCTGTATGAAGAAAACTGAATGAATGTGAAAAATTGCATGCAATAACCTGAACTAAAAGATGATTATCAACCTCTGAGTTCTATGCTTTTGAGTGGGTACTGCTGTTAGAAGATTGCCGTTGTGGTTAAAGAAAAGCTTGTTTTGTACTACTACCCCTCCTCCAGGTGTACAGAGAGTCACTGTGTTCTTCTCCAGTGTCTTTGTCTGTCCGTATTAAATGTCATTTTTTAAAATTGAAGGGCCTGATCCTGCATTTTTGCTTTCAAGAGGCACTTCTGTGTGCTGAAACATTTCCACTGAAGTAATTTTTAGGATTTAAGGGTCTGATGGCCCAATCCTGGACGGAGAAGCAATCATGACTCACTCTGCCAGTTACATTGCACTGAACCAAGGAGAGTGTTAACCTGCAGGCCAGAGTTTGTAAGTGGAGCTTGACCTAAAACCACAGAAATCCCCTTGCATGACTCAGATGACTGCTGAATCCACCACTTCCCAGGAATAAAAACAGGTTTTCTTTCTGTGACTGTTGATATATTTTTTTTTTACTTAGTGAGGTATTTACAGTACACCAAATGCACACATTGGAAAAAGCAAAACCCTTGAAAGCTCTTTCTCTCACAGCTGCAAAGGAAGGAAGTAAAACCCATGGCTATTTCTATACTTCACTATATGGGAAGTGTCTGAGACCTGTGCTAATTAGGACCTTATCAGTGGTTAAATGAATAGGCAGGTATCGTGCATTCCATGTCACTTCAAAGGGAGCTCCAAACGCTGAACGTTTACAACACCGGATTTTATATATCGCCACTTTACAGAATATCTTTTTGCCTTCGATTTTCCAGCTCTTTTTTTCCCCCAGCGCTTATCAAAAACAAAAAGAGAAGAGGATGGCTGCAAATCAGAAACCCACTAGATACACCTGCTTAGAGCTTCCATAGAAAATGCTAAGACACCGTGCTTGAGGCCTCTCTTTCACAGTTTCACGTGCATTCGTAATTCTTTACCATTCTTGCTGACATTTGCAGAGATCAAGTCAAAGAGAAAAGCACTAACATCAGCGCTACTTCTGCTTCTCTTTCTGTTCTGTTTCCAAGGAATGAGACAGTTTGAAAGAAAAACTGAATGGAAGATACTGTTCGATCTTGTGCAAAATCATCACAATGGAAGTTGAAAGCACAGGAGTTGAACATGCCTTTATAAACGAGAACCAGATTGTCCTAGATTTGCCCAAATTTGCTTTTTTTCCTACAAAGAGTTGGTACACTGTGTTAATATAATTTTGAGAAAAATTGATATTTTTAACTTTAATTTATCCTAACAAAAATACCATTCAAAATCTCTAAAGCACTAACTCAGTTTCAACATCAGCAGACTGCGTAGAAATTTGAGCTAATTCTCCCTACCAGAGAATTCTGGTATACCTACACTATTCTGTATACAAATAAGTTCTGCACTGCATTGACCATTAGGCTCATCTCCTCAGAGATTAACAAATCTATGCTGCTGACAGTGTACTTTGAACACAAGAGAGGAAGTGCTGTGTCACAGCAGGAACCTATTTCAGTGATGGGAGGCTCTTCTGAAGAGAATCTAGCATGAAATGATCTCTCCCCAAGAAGAAAACATCTCTTGGATGCATAATTGCCCCTTGGGGACAGAGAAGGCTGGTTGCAGACTGCTTAATTCCCTAGGTATAGTTTCTGCTAAGCAGCCATACGTTGTGTAAATCTCAGACTCCCTGAAAGAAAATATTTCCCACACATTCCATACTTCTCTTTACTTATAGCTGCTTTTGGAGGAGGTTCAGTGGCTGTAATCATGTGCTCCAGACTATTTTAACACCGTCAAAAAAGAGCAGCAGGATTGGCCCTTAGTTATTATCAGGTAGTATATGCGATTTGGACCTAGGAGATTAGGGATACTGTCTGATCTGCCTTTTGCCTGTAAATCTCACTGGGTCTCACCAGGAGAACAGGCTGCACATGTCAAGTTAGAATGGGTCCTTTTTGCTACTTAGCATCAGGAAGTTCTCTGAGCCCAAATCTCCAAGAGGGGATCATGGGTACCTAGAAGGGAGCACTTGGTCAGGTGTGTTAGACCCATCCAAATTTGCCACTTTCACCAAGCATGTCCCTGATGAAGGCTACCTGTGACAGGGAAATCAATTATATTTGCCTCCTTCAGCTCTGGATGTACAAACAGTTGGTACAAGCATTAGGCTGGGAACAGAATATTGGGGGGACAAGTGTTAATAGGATACACGTTCCCAGCAAAGCATGTGAGTGGTGGTGATGTGGCTGGAGGCTAAAATCACTCCCAGGCATGTGGGATGGAGAGTATGGTTTGACATGTCTCTCCATCCCATCCGACCTCTGTAGATCCAGCGCAAGCTATTTTCTATCACAATACAACTGCTACAAATACCTGTTAACCTTAGTAAACACGTAAGTTGTTTGCAGAATTGCCAGGTGAAATTAGGTTCTGTTTCTCTCACTGTCATTTGTCTACCTGAGATAACAGGTTGCTGCAGACCAGCTGCAGGAACCTGGGCGTGTTCCAGCCAGAGGAAGTCTTCTGAACGTTGCACTGAGCTGGAAATAGCAGAAGGCTATTCTGAGCTTGCAGGCAGAGGAGCAGCCATGTGGCAATGGTTGCATAGCTTTCTTGGGATAGAACCTCAGCCTTTGAAATTCCCTGCAGTACATTTAGACGTTTATAAGAATGTTAATTCACAATTTTGCTAAAAGTAGTTGTGCACATGGATCCACCCATAACTCGACCAATAAAATAGATGTGCTTGAGAAGTACCAGCATCTCAATGCATGGCAGAACCATTTTCCATGTAATTTGGCTCCCCAAAACTGTAAAGTATCATCTCATTCTCATCCTCCCACTCCTGAGCTTACTGCTTTTCGGTGAGTTGCTTAAGCTGCTTGTAAGGCAACAAGGTTAACTAAAGAGGTGCTTCCCTGTTGTTTCCCTAGGAAACCAACTGTATTCTTGAAAGTCCCCATAACAAAATACTTACTGATTTAGAGAAGAGTTCTGGCTAAAAAAAAAGGAAATACCTAAAAGGCCAGTACTGCGGCATCATTCAGGGAAACTTCCATTGCAATTAATGAAAGTTTTGTTTGAGAAATGACTTAATATTGGATCTATAGAGACATAATTAAGGAAAAAAGCATTATCGTGTTCAGATACGTATGGTCACTTGTTGCGCAACAATAGAATATTTTGTTCATAACGAAAGCTCATTGAGTTTGGTTGCCTTAAGTTTTCAGCTTCTAATTATGGTCTTTAGAAGACAATGGGGACTGCTTAAAATAATAAGAATGCTGCTAAAATTGCTATGGCTGCTGCGGTATTACAAAGACACATGTTGGCTCCCTGTGTATAGTATACATTTAACCTATCACCAAACCCAGACCATTTTACAGGTAAAATGCAAAGGGACGCATTTATTAGCTACCAAATGAACATTTTTTTGTTGTAGTTGAAAGTAACTACTTAACTTAAAATGCCACTTTATTAAATTATAAATTAAAGTATGTTACACAAAAATGCTCATGATTTTCTTCTGTTATCACACGAGTCATTCTAATGCAAAGTTACAGGTTTCTGGAACATAATGAAATTCAAACTTGCATTCTTAGTGCAGTTGCCATGGCCAATTCAGCTGAAAACGAGAATTATAGTGAGAGCGTTTCCTGGTCTTTGACCCCTCTTATAGGGTTTTAAAAAGCAGGTTTTTTGTAGAGCATTAACCTCATTCCCAAGCAATTCACTTCTCTGAGTAATATGAGAGGTGTTAAAACACTTCAATAAAAGGAAAAGTACTTAAACATCTTTTATTTTATGTTTCAAAAGACTGGACATTTAACTTCTAGAATTTCTGGCTGTGTAATGCAAAAGATTGACAATAGAACCAACTGTAATAAAATATAGTCTCTAGTATACATACATATTTATCAAGATAATGCCTTGTGACAGCTAAGCAGTAAGAGACAGCCATATTTGACAAGTTATAGTTACATATATTTTGTATTTTTCTCTATTTTACTGTTAACTGCACACAATGAAAAGAGAGGAGGAAAAAAGGTTAAAAAAAAAGCTGTTGATCCTGGGCAATGAAAGGGAATTTCATGGGTCCTTATGGTATTCTGTGAACCTTTCTAAGAAGTCATCATATGTGTCCTATAATCCTACAGCACCCACGGAATGGTCCTGAGCTAAACTGAAACACATACTTCAAATGTGTTAAAAGTCTGTAGTTTAATTTATTTTGCTTTTGGAAGTTTTATGACTTGCACTAAATTATGCCCATGGATTCTTGTAAAAGTGAATTCTGCTGAAGTAAATGGGAATGGTTTTATATATGTATTTGTATGTGTGTGTGTATACATATACACACATAATACCAGAAATTAGTCTTATCTTCTCCAGCACAAAGAACGAGTCTGAATAATAAACTCAAAATTAAATATTAAAGATTGAATGCTAAATATGAAATATTAAATACTGCAGAATGAGCCTGCTCAGTTCCAACACTTTATCTGCTTTATGACAGAGGTAAAAATGAGTCATTGCAAATACCATGTTATTAACGAAATTGACTAAATTGCTTATTACCAAGTTAGATTCTATCCACTTTTTGCCCCTATAAACTATATTGGCATTTTGTGGCTTTTCTTTCTTGTTTTTAATCTTTGACAAACAAGCACCAACTTATCACTTTGGTAACTTGTCATCACCTGTACTTTCCAGGGAGTATTAGAAAACACAATGAACTTTCTAAAAAAACTACTAGAGTAATTTGAAGAAATGATTCAACATACAGAAATAAAATTATTTCATCATCCTGGAAAAGAACTATAAAATAGAGGTGTAAAAATTTTATGCTGATTGAAGGGAGGCTTAACAAGACGTATACTTGTTTTCAAGTCAAACTGCAAAAATAAGAGAAGTGTCACCTAATGTGATGCACTAAGCAGCTTTTTGTGGATTTGCAGGCTTTTGAGGCAAAACAGTGGCTGAATGTTGTTGTATTATATGGCTTGTCCTGTCAGGTACTATTATGTGTACATAATATTATGCATCTGCTGGGAATTAATGGAATTTCTTGAAAGGAAACTAGAGTATCTCACTGCATGCTTGAGATTGGCCAAGTATTTGGGAAGATTATCTTTTTAATCTCATCATGTTTGATGTTCCTGAAGCTCCCTTTTGACTTACTGGTAAATATCTACTAACTCATGAGTTTGATACAACAACAGACTAATTGCAAGGCAAAAGACCAACATGCAGCTCTCAACATTTTATTTCTGGGGACAGAGAAGACATCACAGAAGAATGCACCTCGCAAAATGGTGTAGTGCAGCTACAGACCCAGCTGCAGATGCTTTCTTTGGGAAAGCCAGACAAATTCATGGAGGCAGCTCCTTGAAAGATAAGTACAAGGGCACAAGGGAGCTGTGTGCACCCCAGAAGATAGCTCTTGCTAAAGTGTAGAACTTGGGTCACTAGTGAAATGGGTGTCGGAAGTATCTTTACAATAGCAACACTTCTAAATACAGGGGAGCCAATCCCAAGTGCTGCTGTTATTGAAGATCCAAAGCATGTTAATTCCTGTACATTGAATCCAACCCTAACATGAGCATGTGTGATTTGCATAAGATGGACCTGAATCCCTCCACTCCCTATGGTGTGCCAAGCACTGGATCCACTGAGGTGCATCTATTGTAAGTGTTGCTTCTCCTTACTACAGTTGAAAGCACAATCCATCTGTTGAAGAAAACATATTGAAAGTGTTAAGCATGGAATTGCCATGTAAATACATTATTGCTTTCTTTATGCTACCGGAGAATAAAAAACATCAGTTGGAGAACTGGTTTACAACAGAATGACAACTACTCAATAATGTGTATTTTTGAGACACATATCTCTTTTGGAAAAGAAGAGAATGTAACTTAATTGACACTTTTGCAAGCAATAGTTGCTTCCTTTTCAAGCGTTCATCTTGCTGAGGAAAAAATTGAAATGCAGCCCAAGATATAAAATATTGATGTTGCATTATTCAAACGAGAAAGCTTTGGTATGTGTCTCTTTTGTTTAATCATGCTAAAAGCAGAAGTGCACGGGGCATAAATGACAGAACAATAGGGCTCTTATGTATTTAAATGACATCAGACTCACAATGCAGAGCAGAAAATAAAACGCCTCTAAACCTAATGCTTCCTAAAAAATCACAGACATGTAGATTAGAGTTTATTAATATGATCCTGTAGTGTTGTGGAGGTTTTTTTATTAATGGAAGTCTTTTTAAGAATGATGTTACATTTATATGTGTTAATGTAGACAGAATAAATCGTAGTCTATATGTTCAGATTGTCAACCTAAAGATTTGAAATTAGGCAATTCCTGTGGAATCCTTATTTGGCCTATTTTAATTTCTCAACTAAAAAACCAGTCACTAGTTATATGATCATACATGTATTTACCACCAGCGTTCTGTCTTTTTCAGGACACAGGATGGACAGTGCCCACTTAACAAAGCACTATCCAGCATTACATTTCATCTCTATTCAGCATGTGGCCTTATGACACTTTTATTTTACTCCTTGCTCTGAATACAAAACTGTAATATTCTCTTGGTTTTCTTTTTTTTTATTGTACTCCTCACTGCAATATTTGACTGCCTTGCAAATGACATTGAATTTATTCTATGGTGCTCCTGTGAGGCAAGTTGACTTTTTTCTGTGTTAGACATCACACTTATGCAGGATAAAAGCTCTGATCTTAAAAGTCTGATCTGAGATCCCTGTAGTCTGATTTTTCACAGAGTTTCTTAATTTATAATTTTGAACAAGTCTACATTACTTAAGTGCATGTATTTCCTAACATGTTAATATTTGTGTATTGCCAACATTTTCTAAAAATGATGTTACGGTGTTTTTCACAGTGTTTATGAGACAAAAATAATTAGAATTACATTTAAGCACAAGATAAAAATTTTTTACTGTGAGTGTGGTTGAACACTGGAACAGGTTTCCCAGGGAGGTTGTGGACTCTCCATCCTTCGAATGGGATATCCAAAACCCAACTGGGCAAGGTCCTTGGTAATACTCTTTGGCTGATCCTGCTCTGAGCAGGAGATTGGACTAGATAAACTCCAGAGGTGCCTTCCAGCCTCATCTACTCTGTGATTCTGGGCTTCTGTGAGATTATAGCGACGTTATCTGCAAAAATTATAAAAGAGAAGAAACCAAAAAATACAGTCTCTATATTACATGTGCTTAGCTCAAATTCTTTAAAATCCTTCATGCTTCAGTTCAATCAAGATAATTTCAGCATAAATTTAAATTAGTGAAAAAATGTATAGCTGTGTTTAATAAAACATAAGTATTCCATATTTACTTCTCTTAGATTTAGTACAAAGATTGTGAAATGAAGCCAAATATTTTCATGTGTTAAAAGGTACCCTTGATGGAGAGATGACAACTTTAAGATCATGGAATTTGGCAGCTGAAAAATAAAATGATAAGCCGTTCCAGTGCAAATCAAAAAAAAATTATGGAAATGGTATTAATTGCATGATTTAATCCAGGAAAACAGATTATTACAATTTGGAAAACATAATTATACTTAATTATCTATGTATGTCCTGTGTTTCTATCATTTTAAATTATCTCTTTTGTAACAGAATGAAAAATACAAAGTATTTTTTTAATACAATAAAACTTACTGTAAGTGTATGTTGGAGCATAATGCACAACACCTGAAGATTCTGTAGTTCAAGGAAGACACCCAAAAAAGTAAGTGTGATACAGAAGTACTTGCTTACTTCTTTCCTGTTCAGGTGATAAGAGATATCAGGTAGGACCCACATGGAAATGATGCCAACTCTTACCCATTGAGGGACAGGGGAAAATCTCACAGTATTGGATCACAGAACAGAAAGCACTTTCCTGCTCAGTATTGCCTGATGGGATCGGAGCTCTATGAAATGGGGTAGGGGCTCTACACAGTGAGGTTGGGACTCTATGCAAGGCATGGGGTCGTGATGGATTGCAATTGGAAGACAGAAATAACAGAGGAGCTGAAGACCCTCTAGCAGTATCACCTCTCTGGCTAATGAGTGACCAAACATCCCTTACTATACAAGTGTCTTCCAATAAAATGGCTTTCTAAAAGGTCTTTGGACAGTAGCCTAGTAGCCCCGTAAGTCTTAGCTCTTGAAGTGAGGTGCATCACAACTCTTCCATCAATACTCAGTGGGAGCAATTCTAGACACCAAGCTTTGAAAATGCTGTCCTAAGCCATGAATATCGGTGTGATTCTTTTATCGTGAAGAGAGTCCAAATGAAACCAAGCTGGAGTCTGCACAAGACAGGGGTGACTGTAAAATTCTCTTTGCCCACAAGAGGGTACATCCCACTCTGTGCCACTTCTTAGGTCAGGACAGAAATTCGGTTTAAACAGTCAATGAATGTGATGCAAAATTGATCACACTTCAGATGCTTTATCTCTTACATTGAATTAGATAAAAGAAAAAAATCATCGTGTGGAGTTCTAGAGACAAGCAAAAGACAGGAAGATGTAAAAAATGCTGAGCTATAAAAAATTATATGGGCTTAAATGAAATCACAGTAGAAAGAAGAAAACAGAACAGTATCATCATACTTTCTGCGGATCAGGACCCTATTGTGCCTACTAGTGTCCATCCACAAACACACAAATCAGAGAATACTTGCCTTTTTAATCTAATCTAAAAAAAAAAAAAAATTAGAATTTATTTTTAAATATAAAAAAATAATTTCAGAGATATTAAACACAGAAATCACTAACTCCCTGGTAGACAACTGGCAAACATAAATAAACCTGACTTTAAAAACATACAGTATATCACACTTAGAAAAATCCTTATGATTTTTTATGCCTTAACAGTAGAAAGAGGCATTTTTTCTGATTTTTAATAAACTTCAGGTTTCTTTCATAAACTCTACAAACATCTCTTAAGGCTTACAGACAAATCTGTCATGTGTCTGGTGACTTTCAGGTCTTTGCTTTGTGTTTGGTCAAGTAAACATGAAAATATGGTTTACTGATAAGATAAAAAATGTATACATATGAAAATAGAGATGGAGAGAAACCAAAGGCCAAAGAATAACATCTTTATATGGCAGAGAAGGCTCATGAAGTGAGCAGTCAAATCTGTATTTTAGTTAGGTTTAGGAGATCAGAAATGTTTATGCAGAGTTTGTATCTCTTGGGGCAGAAGAGTGATCTAGTGGGATGAGTCTGACCTGGGACAGGAGTTATAGGGTGGCCTGGTGTGGCCAAGAAACTTGATGATCTGCTTCTCTTTTTTTTATCTCAATCTGCTTTTCTTCTGTCTTTTCCTGTGGCTTGAATGCATGGATGCTGTCTGCTGTGCTGCCTGTGCCCTCAGAGTATGCACACCCTCTTTGTATTATGGGTAAGCAGCACTTGACACCTACATCTGCATCAGAGTAGAAAGGATTTATTTCGTCTTGAACTTAGCGCTAAAGGACCAGTTCATTAAGGCTGGGTAACATTTGCTGACCAAAGAGATTTCCTTAACTCTGTGATGCTTTGTTCAAGCCCTTGAACCCCCGATAAGTCAAAGCAGAGACAAGGCATAGAATCACAGTCTGTTGTTGGTAAAGATTGGTTTATTTACAATTTTTTCTCCTACATTATACACAGCAACCATGAATGGATAATTCCATGTATGGCATGTTGCTTCTAATGGCTTAAGAAGGAACAGCGCACTGCACTTGCAGCTGCCATGAATTCCCAAAAGTTGTGTTATTTTACATAGTGTTGTCTTGCTCTGCATTACACTCTGCACATCTTGGTATGCACACACCTTTGGTCACACAAATGTACTTGTAGGGTGAAGAAAAGGTTTCAATAACAATGATAAATTCTTCCACAACGCAAGCTTTTTTGCAGATAGGCCAAATATTTATTTCTGTACTTCTGAGTCTCCCAATGGGGTAATTTCCACAAGCTCCCACCCTTACTGCTTTAACTTTGATAGCTATGGAAACAACCTGAGAGATCTTTCTGTCACCACTAGACTCCATGTGCAAGAAAGCAACATACCTGACTTTTAGACTCATGACTGCTAATGCCTTATGACACACAGCAGATGAAGTAGAGGATTTCCAAAAGGGATGATTTTTAGGATTCTGGTTTCCCTATATTCTCTCAGACACATCTAACAGTTATACTCCAAAATAAATGAGCATGCATCTCTGGAGAAACACAACTGAAAAACAAGTGGACTTAAGCAAGTGTTCCTCATCATCTGATAATAAACAGAAGATGTGAAGGGAAGGAGAAAAAACATTATAAATTCACAGGCTTTATTTCTCTATTTGTGAATGTCTGCAGTAAATGCCTTTATTTTTAATAGAAGTCACATTGCTATCTATATATCTCTTTATCTTCAGCTTTCATACAGTGTCTTTCATATCATTGCAGTGATATCATACACCAGATATGCAGCAATGGAAAAACATTGATTTTGAATAAGAAAGGACTACTACATCTCACTCACTTCTCACACTCAATGGAAGACGTTGTTTCTGAGGATTTGTGTCCTTCCAATACACATGGGGAAAAAACAGAATTGACAGACTGTAATTAAAGACTGTCCTAGTGCATGTGCAAAAGCAGACAACATGAAAATTTGAGGAGTAAATTTAATTCTCCCATTCCTGACCATTAAAGTGTTTGGCTTTGAAATTTCAACATTTTAACATAATTTTTGCTATGCTGTGTATATCTGTAGGACCCCACTTTTTAGTTTACACCTCCTGAGGGACTGAATGCTTCAGAGTTAATGAACTTTCTCATCAGTTGGCCATTAGTTTGAACTGAAGCCAACTCATCAGGATGAAAAGCATCTTGCATCTAATGGATGTTTGGGGTTCTGTATAGAATGAGTTTGGCAGGTCTCTTTCTCTAGCTGCCACAACACAAACATGCCATAATGCTCTGCACTAATTGGCAGATTCAGGGAAGAGGCCAAATGTTGGCTGATCTATTGAGTCTGATCTACCCTTTTTGCCCCTGGAGGAAATATTCCACCTCAGGTATGTTGTCATGGTTTGTCAGTGTTTCTTAAGCTTACCAGACTGCCTTCTTTCAAAATCCAGAAGATATTAGTCATGAAGGACGTCTGGTGATGCTTTTCATTATGACTAAAACCACACAACTATTTAAAGACACAGTTTGCCATGAATGCATCTTTTGCACATAGGCAAACATTTAGTTAGCTAAACTGAATAAAATGTCACCTGCCTCTGCAAAAACTTGGGGTCTACATATATTTGCAAAACTTCTCCTTGCTTCAAGGAAATTTTTTGTCCCAGTCCTTTATTGACAAGTGTTTGTGTTTACCTGGAATTCCCTTATATTGTAATATTCAACCTTTTATTTTTACATTCCAGAATGTATATATATATATGTGTGTGTGTGTAGGTATATAATATCAGTATATTCAATATTCCTCCTTGGAGGAGAAAAACAAAAGTCTGTCTCTGTATACATTAATTGGAAATTCTCTGTATGTCAGTGAATGGACTAGTAAAAAGCATATTTTTCAAAAACATCTTTTTGATTCTCATCCTTTTGATCTCTTTTTTCCCCCTTCATTAACACCATAAAGTAACTGAAACTTAGATCTTCCTGGCTTTCATAGATATGTATCCTGAGCTTGTGTTCAGGTTGGATATAGAGTCAAGTCCTCCACCATGACTGGATCAAATGTCACAAAATGGGGAAGGAAAGAAGACGAATTGAAGAATAATCTTGTCTTGTGTTTCCCTGCTCAAAACCTGCTACTGCAATAGAACTTATGCTCTCATGACTGCCTGCACTGAAACAAGACAGTCATCTGAAACCTTTCATTTGCACTGTCTGCAAATAACCAGACAGAAAAGTGTCAAACTAATGTGGAAGGGAATGACCTGAGCTCCTGTTTAAGCCATGCCTACCAGGCTTTTCTGCATTCGCTGAGGAAGATTTCCAGGAGAGACTCACCACCAGAAATCAGTCATGCACCCAGTGAAGCACAGAGTGATGTTGTCGGACATATCGTGTTTTTGGGTGTCTCCCCCAGGCTGAGATACTCTATGAAAACTTGTGTGGTGCACTCTGCTGGAAGGTGTCTGTTCTTCCCAATCACCTCTTATTTTTTATTAGTCAGGCAACAAATAAAGAGTCTACATGGAGCAGACTTCTGTTTTCTCCAGTTGTTTCCAAGGTATAATTCTGTAGCTAAACTGTGCCACCAGCAAGGCCTGGGGATCATATTTGTTTTGCAGTGTGCAGTCTTCTCCCTCTTAAAAACACAGCAGCCGATCTACATCCTCCTCTACTCCCTTTGCTCATGCTCACTCAGTGTTTGGATATGCTTTGGGCACTTTACCCCACTTGCTCTCTCCCTTTTATTCCCTTTCTTCTTTGCCTTCTGAAAATGAAAGAGCATATTGGGTTGCTTTATGTTTATGCATAAAGCACTAAATGGTGATAGTTTTATCTACTTCCCTCCAGTAAAAATTCTAACCATTCCCATGGCCTCATATGAGGCAGGAATATTGTTTCTTAAACCATTACTTTTTTTTAAGTTACAGATCCTTTTTTCTCCCTCACAATTACTGATTTCAACTCAGGACACCTACCTATTACAGCTCAAAAAATTTCGTAGTTATTTAACATTTATTCAGTCCCTGTAAGAGGAAGAAGTTTGGTGGTGTACTTGGGAGAGTGGGACATAACGCCATACACAATTTAAATACTGTAGAAATGTATATAAAAAGTCTAAAAATACATGATTGTACTAATAATTCCAGTTTTAGAACAACTCATTAGTACTAAACATTAAATAGTACTTTTAAATATTTTTTCATTCGAGTTTTATTTTTTATAGAATCCTGATTTGAAGGGGGTCCACCAGGATCATTTATTCCAACTTCTGGCCATGCACAGGACACCCAACAATCACACCATGTGCCTGAGAGCATTGTCCAAACACTTCTTGAACTCAAGACAGGCTTGGTGATACGACCACCTCTCTGGGGAGGCTGTTCCAGTGCCCAGCCACCCTCTGAGTGAAAAACCTTTTCCTGATATCCAACCTAAACCTCCTCTGTGATTTTACCCCTTGCTTGGACTATATTTTTTATCAAATATGTAATGAATTAAATAGAAGAGGGGACTGTAAAACTGACAAGTTTACATTACCGAGTCTGCAATGAAAAAAGGTAAACCTTTCAAACCTAAATACCATGTTTTCCAATGTCAGTGACCGAAGCCAACAGTCTAGAATACATTGCCACCGATGCTGTGACTTTTTTTAAAAAGTAATCAACGGTATTTTTTTCACTTACCCAACTGTGGCACCAATTCCAATGTTTCTTTCTTTTCCTTCAAACCCATCAGAAATGTGTCCAGTTCAGGGGCAGAACTATGCTGACAGACATGTTTTGGGACCTCTTTCAGCTCCTATATTTTCACTGTTGACGAGGTGTTCTCAACAATGATAAACTCTTTGTCAGACTGTTCATCCAAAATTCAACAAAATGGAATGATCAACCAACAAGTCAACCAAGAAATCCATAAAATCTTGAACAGGGACTTTCAGAGTTGTCATTGGCATCTTACACCTCGAGGTTTTAGTATTTTTTCAATAACAAGCTTCCACTGCTACTACCACAAACACTGATAAGAGCAGAGATTAGATCTGCAGCGGAGGCATATGCCAATGAGTTGCATCAGGAAACAGCTTTATCTGTTAAAAACACTCCCACTCTGTCCCAATAGAAACCTTTTATTGCAGAACTTATTGCAGCAGTGTGGTTTCTCAGAAATATTTTTGCAAAACTGCAGGGGTGGTGTTTTTTTTTTCTATTTTCAACCCTCCTCACAGGTTATCTTTATTCTATGTAGTCTACTGCAATTTACTGAGCCATAACCCTCTTTCTGTTTTCAGTGTATGGTCTGGAAGAGAAAAGACAGGACCTAAAAAAAGGGAAAGAGCACCTGAAATTCAAGAAACCTTGAAGAAATTAAGTTTCAAAATTTCTCAAAAGAGGTTGGATCAGCTTTAGTAATAAAGATAATGTTCTAAAGTCACGTATGAATTCAAGTCAGTAAGAGATAGTGCATCATTTGCTTCCTGATTCTGGGTCAGAAACTGCTCATCCTGTAAGAACTTTTCAAAAACCTGTTAATACCTACAAAGCAGATAAGAATATTGCTCTTTTTATTTGCATTTGTATAGACATTTTACTTGTATTTATACAGACATTTCAAATGCTTATTTTTAATTTTCTATAGTAGAGAAACTGCATATCATAGGCAGGCGTGTCTCAAATGCTTCATAAGGCTTTTGGTTTCACATAAGGGTATCCATCTACAAAGGGAGATATTGAATGATTAGACAGTGATTTCTATTAAAACTTCTGTAGTTCTTCCATAGGCCCAATTAACCTTTCTTTTATATTTGTAGTATTCCACGTGTAAATGAGTGTAATACCACAGGAATGCAACAATTGTTTTCTGCATGTAATTAAAGGGGGCCTTAGTGTTTAGTGTTGTATTTTCAGGGTGCTGCAGAATATCCCAAATCCTGTACACACAAAATGGTGCGTGGTTTTCATGTGCGACTAAAAAGTGAGTTAATAATTCATATTTTACACTAGTTACTGAGTAAAAGGGGTCATGCTACACTTTTTGCATTCACAAGCTCCGGACCCAGACTTTCCAACCCTTTATTTATCAAAAATGAAATATTATGCTAACCATGACCTTTTAACAACAGCCTATTCAGAGGAGCCAAAGGTTTTTATTGCTGACCTATTAATCTATTATAAAATAATAATTTCCCTGAGTTGCCTTTTTTTAAGGAAAAGCAAAACAAACCCACAAAGTTTAAAAGAATAAGGATTAAAATTCTCCAAAACATTTCCCAAACAAGGGATTTCTTCTTGTTTCCTCCACCAGAACACATCAAGCAAATACTATAATTTATAGCTTCCCCCCCTTATAAATCATAAATCCACATAGAGAAAAAAAAAAATCAGTTCTGTACATACCTCTCTTCTAGTAATTTTAAGTTTTCCCATGTCCATTAGGCCCTTACAACCTAATCTTGCTCTGCCAATTGCTCCCATGGTGAGATCATTAAGTAAATTATTTAAAGATCAAACAGCCTGCAGTGACAATGGAGTTCCATGTAAGGTAAATGCTTCAAAGGCCCCCTCCCCCATTCTCAAATTATAGCTCTACAGGCTATTCATCACCTCTGGATGGGGCATGCCCCACCATTACTTGGCTTTTTGCTGCAGGCTAAGGTAGCACCACTAATTGGCCTTTGTAACAAAACTGACCTGTGGACAGGATAAAACTTGTTTGGAGCTTTAGAGACAACAATTATTCAAGGTTAAAAACACATCAATGCCAGAGCTACGTCACTATAATAAGGGTGAATGAATTTCTTCCTCTTGGGTCTTAATGTGAAAGAATGCGTTCATGTTGTGCCCATGACAAACAAAAGCTCCTTCAGGTAGTTGAACTGGTCCACTTTTCTTTCTTTCCCCCACCCCTTCTTTTTTAGCTCAAGGACAAGAAGGTCTATCATTTTCTTTATTTCTTCAGAGCCCCTCACAGTGAGGGCCCTTTGATCTCCGAGAATAATGGTAGATGGAACAATTTAACTGCTTCATACAGGTGCAGGAGTTTATTTGACAGGTTGTGGCTTTTATTTCTAGCACATTAGCTGCATGCATACAAATGGGCTCTTGATAGATTCAAGCAGGTAGATCAGAATTTTTTGTTTTTGTTTTTTTTTTTTTTAGAAGCCTCAACAAAAGCCTGACCACACCTGCAATGATGGCACAATTTGAAATGCTGCATAAATTAAAGGCAGGTAAGGCCACTGCGCTCCCTGCTGTGAATGAATTTTTACAACTAGAAAAACAGCAGGTAGGAGCAAAAGGAGGATGCATCAACTAAACAAAAGGGGATTCAGTCACTTGTCTCTCAAATTAAAGAGACCCTATTTGATCTGACTTATTTTAAAATAAATGATGTTACTAGACAAGATTTTATGCTGTATTGCCTATAACAGGATAGAATGCAGGATAGAAGCAAAGTGAAGGAAAACATTTTCAAATTGCGTTTACTCACACCAGCACTATTTTCCCAAAGGAAGATTATCTGAACAAATTTTCTTGCCTTTACAGTTACTTATGATTATGACTACTAAAGTGAATTTCTACCCTTGGAAGCCTTGTAAAATGAGGGTGTCTTCACTCTTTGTTTGGGGTTTTTTTTTGGTTTTTCACTTAAAGTGTCATTGAAATGGCTTGTGGAAGGGGATGCTATTCAATAGTGTACCAGCTAATAACAAGTCTGCTAAAGATTGCTTCTTCAGACTGCTACCACTTATGGAAGCCGCACACGCATTTTATGCTTATTTGTATCCCACCTCCTCTTTTGAGTTTGCTTTTTTTTCAGTGCCTTGCAGTTCTTCAAAGAATATCCTGCCCTCAAGGTCATGTATTCAAGAAAAATAAGGCATGGGAATGCACAGATCTGGTGCCAACATAAATAATTTTTTTGGAAGTGTTATATCAAGACTAGTAGTACAGATGCAGTTAGGCTAGAGTCAAGATATTGGTTAGGCTTATTTGACTTGTGAGAATATTTATTCTGGACTAGCAGTCTGTATGGCAAAGTAAGTACTTCAGCTCTGCGGGACTGCATAAGTGTAAGTGTGACACCGTGTTTAAAATTATAAACCTTGAGGTCACATTTACAACAGTCCACCTCTGCTGATACAGTTGTGACCAAGTGCAAGATGAAGAGGTGTGACAGGTGGTCAGCGCTGAGAAAAACCCTACATAGTCCTCTCCAGTCCAAACTACTGTATTCTTAGTGCATATTTTGTCACTGCAGCAGACTGGTAACGTGCTGCTTCATAGCTAATGTCCTCCTGGAGGACCCATGGCCTTTTTATCACCTGTGTGGTAACTATAGTAGCTATTAAACAGATTTGGTGAAAATCACACCCCAGTTCTCTGGGCAATATAATGTTCTCAGAGAGGCAATAAAAGCACAAGACTGCACTGAGGAATAAATACTGAGGATAACTATTAGTCAGTTTAACTGTTTCAAATTTGTGTGCAGAGAGTTGTGTTCAAATGTAAGTTAAACATGGGGTGTTTGTTCTGGTAAACTGGTGTTTTATTCCGCATAAATAACCCATTCCAGAGGAGAGCCACACTTAAATGTTTCAGAGAAAAAATCCTGAAGTGAAGGTGAAGGTCCTAGAGTGAACTTTCCACTGATAGAGCACAGAATACTGAAATTCTGAATTGGATGTAAACCACAACTTTCTGCTGGCACAGTATAAGGTAATGTAATTATCCTGGGAAGATTCCTGCCATTGGCACATCCGCAGAGGATTTTTGTGGTCAGCTGATGGGAAGGGTACTTTAACCACACTGTTCTGTGCATCATTTGGCTGTTGCAGTTCCTGGGGGGGCTCCACATTGCTGCGATGCTACAGGGTAAGCAATGGTCTTGTGGAGGTCAGGAACCACCTGCAGGGTTGTGTCTCCTTACAGTCTTCCAAGAAGTTTGGCTGCTAACAACTTGGATCGCGAATGGCTGCTGTAGAGCATGCCAACACAGCGCCTGCTGTGGATACTTTACCACGGGAAGATGCCACCCGGCAGCAGAGCAGGAGGAATGCTACCCTGTGGAGCAGCAGATCACTGGAGAGCTCACAGTTTCCATGTCACTGTGGGAAATGCTGCCCAAAGCCTGTAACACAAAGACAAGTGGCTCCCCCAGGCCAGACCACAGGCTCTACCGTGGCTGGCTGTTCTGCCCAGGGACTCACTGAGAGATCAGTATCTGAAAACAAACTCAATTCCATATTAAATTCTTTCTTCTCCACCCTGCACCAGCTGTGCTAGGATGCTGACCAAGAGGCACTCCTTGTTCTAGAACAAATAGCCTCCTTCTTTGTTTGTTTGCCTGTTAATTAAAAAACAAATTCTCATTTGGAAAAAGTCGAACATCAGGATGTGGGAAAGACTGGCTCAGAGACACAGCAACGAGTCCTGTCGGCAGTCTGCTGCTCTAGCTCCCACAGCCAGAGTCCAAGAAATAAATATGAGATGTCTCAGCTGCCAAAACAGTCTCAGTAAAAAAAAGGAGATGTGAAATACATTAATGATTAGATATTTCAGAATATTTAATGAGAAAAAAATTGAAGACTTACCCTGCTTTTCCTGTTTTGCTTTTTCTATTTTAATATTGGAAATAAAATATGCTGCAGCAGATTGTATTTCTATTAAAGCTGTAACAGGTTTATGACAGTACTAAAACAGTGCAGCAAACATGGAAATTATTGCAAGAGTGTTTTAGGGTTTTTTATTACTCTTATTTAACCAAATGTGTAATAGCTTTGTGACATCTAAATGTATGTAAGTAGAAGCTTTTTTTCAAGAATTTGAATTTGTACCTGGTAACCGATCAATCAAACTTCATTTCCAAGGATTTTTCATGTATAACTCTTAAAGGACTCTGGAGTACCTGTTTCTTAATATCCAATGGATTAGAAACTGAACTACAGAAACACAACTTTCAAAAGAAGTTTATATGTAATGATATACCGGTTGATGCATGAATTAAAATAGAGCTATGATAAATACTTTCTCAATGCTTCATTTCTTCTGAGGAAGATTGTAATTTTAAATCAGTAGTGGTGCAATATGGCAGTCAGAGATGACATCAGATAATTTTTTTAATTATTCTGGTTTTCTTTGGATGGCTTAAAAAAACCCCACTGCTGCTTCAGTGGACAGCATTTTTCCCTTCAGTAGATAATTAATGTGCAATGTGACTTCATGTTTTGCGTCACCAGGCATCTGAAAGGAGACTCTTCTTTCACACCATGGCATTGACCATGGAAACATCCATGAATTGTTCCCATGGTCCCAATGTTTTGTCCAAACGCTGACTGTGATCAATACCTGCAGTGACTTACTCTGGAATCACTCTGAGTGACTTCAGCTGGACTGCCATTCTGCTGCAGTGACGCATGTGGAGGACCTACTGTATTTCCAGTCAGAAATGCATTAGCAAGTATGGAGAGTAAAACATTGCAAATGTTCTTTTTAGCAGAAATAGGTTCATATTGCAGAGCATAGAGTTGCCTTCCACAGCCATCTCCAAACAGTTCAGCTGCACACTCATGCTAAGGGTCATGCTGCAGCTGCCTGTGGTTCCCACAAAATATAACACATCCCCAGAGCTGTTAACTGTACCAACTTTACGTGTAGTTTTTACACCTCATCTTGGTGTGGATCCCAGCTGGAAAAACCACTTTTCTGTGTTTCTGGAGAGGTCTACTTTCAGGAAAAAAATAATTGTTCAACAGGTCTTTTTAATTCTAAATTCTCCACTTCTGCCAGTTGATTCACTACAAAGAACTTGGAAAATAGCTCAATTATTCAACTTTTTAGTTTCACTTTTGGAGATTGAAAAGTTGTCTTCCTTCTATATTTTTCAGAAATCTGGGTTTATTATGTTATTTAAATTAGATATTTAAATGAGAACTGAAATTTATACTACCTCTAGCAATTAAACTCTGTAATCTTTGCTTTCTATATGTAATTGAGGATGTAACTATCTTAACCCATAGTAAACAAAGCTATGTTTGAAGTCACAGAGAAAGTAACACAGAAAGCTGTGACCTCAAACAATCAGTGGAGAATCATCAAGACTTGCCTATCATAACTCTGCTCCAGATTGAGGTAAATTTCAGGGATGAAGGACCAAAACTGGATATGGCATGAATGATTTCTCTCAAGAAATTAGCTAAAACAGCAAAGACTGGTTTGCTAAGATCTGTAGTACAAAGTACAAAGAATAATTAGGGTTATTATTTAATTTTCAATACTTATCAACCATCAATTATATACTCTAGTTACTACAACTAAAGATGACAGGTTAACATATCCAGTGTTTCTTTTAAGCTACTATTTTGCCATCAAAAATTAATATAGTATTGTATTGGTCTAGACTATCTACACATCTACTGAACCAAAATTTTTTTCTCACCTACACAGAATAACAGAGATTTTTTCGGTTTTGCAGCTTCTTGAGTGTCTGTTTACTGCATTAAAGGTTGCTCACAATCAAGGTATAATCAGTAGACCTTCCTACAGTCCATTGCACATGCACATCCAGCATGAACTGGATATCACAAACAAAACTGCAGTTTGAATATTACTGACTGGGACAATACTCATCTTTTTCTCCTAGAGAGCCGTAACGAAAAATCTTCCCCTACACGTGACCAGACCTATAGCCATCATTTATGCTTGAAAAAGTTTATAAAGCCCAGATGTTTTCCACATCTCTGTGAAAAATCATGCTTCTCAACAGTTTTAAAAATAACACAGTATGTGACAGGTACTTGCAATGGTCCAGCTAAAAGGTATCCAACCTGGTGGATCCTGAAGTTCCTACTTAATGCTACAGTACTTTTCAGATGAGCAAAGGTTTTAAACATCAGTTCAAAGCCAGTGATAAATATCATAGTCTTTCCTGTGACTTCAAGGGCTTAAAATCTGAGTTCTAACCGATCTTGTAATTTTCCAGGTGTTTGGACTCACATACACGTTCAGCTAATTCACATAACTTTGCTGTCTTTGTTTCCCAAAACTCTTACCTCTCCTGCATTTTTTGTATGTGCCAAATAAATTGAATGACTATATTCCCCGTTTACTTTTTTCCTACTTCACGAGCCTCCTCCAATGGGTTTTCATGTTAGGTTAGCTCTATGGTCAACCTGCTCCTGAAATTTGTTTGTCTACTTTCAGTAGATTTTGTCCTGCAGAGCACACTGCTAATTCTGGTAATAGAGGAACACTTTCTCTGATGGTTCCTGAAGGTCAGAAACTCTGGGTTTTGGAATAACCTCTACTGGCTATTCTGTGTCCTTCAACATGCAGTTAAATCTTGTATGCTCTAGCTGCACCTGGATCTTTCTGAATCTTCTTGTGCTCTTAAGTGCTCTTCAAAATTCCCTGGCAAACTGAAATTGATCCTACGGATGGTATGTAGGAATGCCTACACTACTGACTGCTGAAGTGCACAGAGGGAAGGAGTAGGGTTTGATTTGCTGCAAGCCTCTTTGAATCTAGGACCTCATGACTGCATCATAGCTCTACTGGCAATGCAGTTTGCTTTGGCCACTGGTCCCAGGAATGCCCTGTGCCTGTGTACCGTGCTGGCTGCTGGAACAAAATAAATAGACTGGTTAATCCTGTCAAGGTCGTATCAATTTCTTTGAATTTCTAAGCAAATTTTGATCCTTTTTCTTTCACTGCAAATTAAGGTCAATTTAGGGTATTTTATGAGGCAAAATATTGTTTTGGCATCTCCGTGGTGAAAACGTTAGATTTTTTTTTTTTTTTTTAAAAACCCGTTACATTCTTATTTTGGTGTTTTGACATAGTTTGGTTTGATTAGCACCAAACACTTGCTGTGGTGAGCACACTTATAGGACTAACAGTGAGTCTTCTATTGCTAATTGGTTTCTTTAATAAAAGTAATTCTATATTATTTACCAGTGCTATAGGGTTTTGTAAGTAGTCTATTACAATTAATAGGAGGTGCATTTGCCTGAAAGTATGGATTTTTCTCTTCTTAGCCTATGAATATTGCAGAGTATTATCACCCCAGTATTTCACCCCATAGACCCTGTAAACTGAACCATAGCACTACCTAATGCAACTTCAGTCCATTTTGAGATGACTGCAAACTGTCCTGATTTTTTGTTAGAGTAATGATCGAATATTGATATTTCTTCATTTCATACAAATGGATACAACCTTTTTACATGCTACTTAGTCAATATATTCTGATGTTCACATTAGGGATTTGGAAATCAATATACTTTTCCTGTTATTCTTTTATGATTAAATCAATTGGGGTTATTTACTCATAGCAGAAAATATGGATGATTGCAAACCCTATGGCTTGGTGAATTGCTTTCTCACTACCGCTGCCCTGTAATGAGAAGGTACAGGTTCTCTTCAGGGGTTGACTAAACTTGCTCATGTATAGCAGCAATTTGAGGTGCAGAAATTGTTTATTATTAAGGGCTAGCAATGTTTCCTGCCAAAGGGCATCTTCATCATTTGCCATTACATTAACATTGACAAAGCATAGTAATACTAAAGCCCAGCAGTGCTGACCATATGGAGGAAAATAGCAGATACTTGGTAATTCAGCTTAAACCAGTATACTTTGACTCCGGGGTTAGAGACACCAGTTAAAAGACAGTGGAATAATGTAATGGATGCACAACAGGAATTTTGGAAATGTTATTCCTGAGAATCAGAGCTATAAAAAGATAGAAGATTGTACACTAAACAGATTTGTATTAAAACTTTGTATAAAAGCTGCAGCAGCTAATCTGATATTCTAGACCTGACAATTAGATTTTGGTTATCTTTTAGAGGCAAGAATACATATTAATTTGCAAAGTAGCTTTAAGTAAAGCTACAGTTAATGCACTGGAATACAAATTTACATTGTCCAAGTTTCCATGTTGTTTTATTTCTGTGTGCACCACCCATACTTTTCGTTTGGAAGGGTAAGTGTGTGTATGTCTGGAATGTATGGGATTGGCCATTCCCTTGGTGCATTTAGAGAAAAGACCTTTTTTTATTAAAATTACTTGAGTTCCTTAATTTATTAAGTTTATTTAATAATTAATAATAATTACTTAATTTATTAAAATTACTTGAGTTCCAGCCTATTTGATTAACCTAAAACCTGATTAAGCTTGGAATGCCACAATTCTTATTTTGTGCAGCTCATTCCAGAACCCTATGATAGAACAACAACTGTTAAGGAAAAAAACCCACAAACCCTAGAAATATTTCTTTTTGCTATAGTACCCCCAGCTTGAAATTAAGGGAAAGAAAACGGCACAATGATTGAGGTGGTGAGCTTCCCAAGCCTTAAGCAAAGCACCCATTTAAAAATCATCATGGACTCCTGATCGCAGGTACCATTGCTTTTACACATGTAATTATATAAGTTGGAGAAATCAGTTGAAGTTCTTGTACAAAAAAAATCTCATAATCTTATAGCTGCCTGATATGTATACTTTTCCATCTCACCACTTCAGCAGTATTTAAGCATATACTGAACTAACTTTAAATTATGGATACCCCTGTACTCCTAACACCATGGAGATAGCTGGTGGCCTTGCATTCATTTGCTCTCCTCTCCTCCTCACCAGACATGTACAGTGCTACACATGTACAGCTGTGGCCTTGCTCTGTACATCTCTGGGCTGACTGTAAAAGCTCTGCTATTCCAAAGATCACAAGATGTTTCAGCAGCTTTTTGGCTGGGCAGAGATGGCAATAACAGTAACCTAAGAAATTCAACTTTTTATAGGGGAGAGAATAGCAAGTCTTATAGTTGATGGGAAAATAGGTTTTTCATCATTTAAACTGCAGAATATAAAACCATTCATAAACAGTTTATCAGAATTTAGGAGCCAAAAGATTCCAAGTCAGATTGTCTCCTGAAAAAAAATACATAAGTGAAAAGTACAGGAATACAAGCAGATGCATTGCAGTGCCTTGATTCAATTAAACCTTTTGTAACTTTGAGCAGTCCAAGCCTTCTCCAGGCTTCAGCAGACGGAGGTGGTCCCTGCCTAGTTTTCATATGCATTCAGGTGACTTATTATATAAAGAATACATCTCATAAAGCAAAATCTGGATTTTGGGGAAAAAGAGAAAACACAGAATTTTTAAAGTGAAGTCCTGGAAAAATGTCATGACTGCCAAGCCTTGATCAAAATTATTTTTATGGCTGAGTTTTAAACTTGTGAAATCTGATTCTGTGATGAAAGAACTTATAGACCCTTAATTATATGAATGAGGCTGAGTGCTTCAACAATAAAAGTCAGGTGCCAATTGACATGACTACGTCTTAAACTTAACACACAAACAAACACTAAGGTGAACAACAGCAAGCCCGACAAGGCAGATCTCACTTAAAAATCAGTGGAGGTAATTTCTCTTCCTTGACAGTATCAATCTCATAAATTGAGCTCACTGATGAATGTTTTAAAACACATTTTCTCTTTCTTCCTCCTCTTTTAACCCAAAGAGGCAAAGATTGAAACCTCATGTGCAGTCCAATACTGAAACCCATCCTTCCCAGGGCACCACTAGACTGCTTTTGTGTCTGTGAAAACTGGCCAACCAAATCTCATAATTTTGAGAAACTCAGTCAAGTGTGGAAACAAGAAAATGGAAACAAGAGGAACAAAGAAAGCATGTGGATTTCTATGTAGTTTATATCTCTGGATTCAGTAGTGCTTTAAAGTTAAGAGCCAGATCTCAAAATCAGTATCAGCATGAACATAGACATTGAAGGAATGACTTAAAAATGTGAGTATTATGGCTAAAATATTTGATATGGACAACAATGAGTGACTGGTAGCACATAGTAAAGTCTGCTAGCAGGGACTGCCAGGACCCTGCTAGCAGGAATGGCTGTAATTCAGTTTGGAAATAATGAAGGAATACAGAGGTGTCAAAGTATCTGAATGCTTAAGAAGCTCTGCAAATATTTCTTAGCAATAGTAGAAAAGTGACTGTGTTGTATACTGAGCTAATTCCCACTTTGACTTATACAACTGCAAATCTAGTGTAATTCTCTTGATTTCACCATTTTACTAGAAAAGCAGGATATGACTTTGAAACCTTAAAAAAAATGATGACAAAATTCATCACACTTCTGAAACAAAATACTGCAAAATTCACACATTCAATAAAACAACTTTTCACTAATGCAGATGACTCTTCAGTTTCCTTCTCTCTCACCCCTCTACTGAAGTGACTTTTCATATCCTTACATTTTTCCAGACAGCAAAGGGAGGCTTCCCTCACAGGTTGTGGCAGGGCATTTTCAGAGTCTGTGTTGGTGCCATGCTGGAAAAGGGCTGCTTCCCTCCTTCTCCGGTACTGTCTGCACCTCATCAGCATCCTCCTTTCTCACTAATCTGAATCTGGCCAAGCATTCTAAGATCATTTCCAAACCTGGCTGTCCTTCAAGCCATCATCTTGGTACATGTTGCCAGTAAAATGCCAGTGGCCAGCTCCCTCTGGGTAAGCAATCTTCCTAATGAAAATAGGTCTGAAGTAATTATCAAAAATAGCATTTTGCATATAAGCAACACAGTTAAATACCTCGATGGAATCTAGTAAATTTTAAGTACAATTTTTTAGGATGTGAGTGACAGGCTCTTTGAAAAGAGTTAGGAAATATTACTGTTCTGTGACTGCAAGCTTGATTTGCTAATAAAGACAATACCTTACCCCAAAGGCTTTTTCCAGCTGCAGCCCCTGAAGCGCAAACGTTGAGCATGTATCACACAGAACTGTCAGTTACTACTGGAGCCAGAAAATTGTTGTTTCAAATGTTACAGTACAGGAAAATCGCCTCTCTGCACTTGCTGCCAAAAAAATGACAGCTTAATTTATGCCATGCTGAAGCTACATTACAGAGCCATTCAGCTTGGCAGTTAAGTACACTCCATGCTCACATCTTTCCCCTGTGCAAGTGCACTGGGGAGAAATACACAGGGACTGTAATAAGGACAATTGGCTGCAGTGTTTTCCATGTCACTGGAACTAAATACAGGTGAAACAGTATCGGCAATAAAATACATCACCTGAACCTCATATGCAAAGCAACACGCAGCGTGTGGATTCACGAATAATCAGGAAGGATGTGTGACAGAATTGTTATGCATGAAGTGGATTATAAAGGGGTTTGCTTGTGTCAGACCTCTGGGTTTTATGTTGAAGGGAGGTGTTGAGGTATTACCCATGCCTTTGAAAATTATGTCAGTATCCTTGGTTCAGACCTTCAAAACTTGGCAATGTTTACACTTTCTGAAATTAAAAATCTGACAGTATTAAAGCACAGCCTAGTGTCGATATTTGTCATCAAGGTTTTTAGAAGATATTAAAGATGCACATGACATTATTTAAAATGAAACATCAGCCAAATAAATACCATAGAATTATCATCCTAAATGCATCCCAAGATTGCTATGTAGTTTTTTAAAGCCAAAGCTTAATTTTGTTTGACATTGAAACAATGATCACCCATGTAATAGAATGAAAGGAAATTATCATGTCTGTTCTTCTGCTTAGTTTATTCATATTAATCACATGATAATTATGTCCAGAAAGATTGATATTAAATAATCTTGCAAATGAAGAATTGTAATTCATTTCATAAACTCATCAAGATCAAAATCAGTTGATCTGGATGTCAGTTAATTTATTTCCCCTCTCCTTCCTTTTCCACTCAGTGTTTGTACCAATATTAATGTGTGCAATATTAATACTTACTTTTAGTATGCTTTTGCTAACAGCTAACTCATTCACAGCAGACTGGCTTCACAGCCATTTTGTGAGGTGGAGGGCAGTAAAACAAAAGGCTGCATGAAATAAATCAAACACACTGACTGAGATTTTTAAAGCATAAATGGTCTTCTAATCTACTTGTTCTAGGGTTTTTTGCTATGAAAGCTACACACATTGTGTATAAAACCACTTTGGGTGATTTGAAGAAAATATTTCTTACTAACTTGGAAATTCTGTGTACAACTAAATAACTTCAGAATCCATCATAATGTCAGAATAATGTCAGGCTTAGAACAGGCATGGCTTCCCCGGGAGCTCTTGTATCTTGTGTGGGCTTGAGTCCACATCTACTTTGGTGTAAATTAAACATTTCCCATTCCTGTTTTTCAAGAGTTTACACTTTGAGTGAACATCAAATCAGGAGAAAAAAACCCTCAGCATGTGCCTGTTAAAGTAGAAACAGCCAAAAATTGTCATGGTCTTTTTGCTGAATTTTAAATGTTGTTCTGGTTCACTCGGAATCAAATGCCGGGAAGTCTTTCAGACAGGTAAGATGAAGTCTGTCATTTAATAAGGCAAACCAAATGAAAATAGTATAATTCCATAATTTCACTTAAATTTCAACTGCAATTCAGTACATTAATACTGAAATATGTTTTAGTCTTTTCTTGAAACCACTCATGAATTTCTAAATGCAAACCTTTTCAAGCTTCTGCTGTGTAAAACCTTATTTACACCAAAGTGGGCATATAGCAAGGTTTTATCCTATAGCACTTGTGTTTGGCTTTTTTTTCTTTCTCTCTCTGTGTAAAGCCCTTGAATCAAGTCACTGTATTATTTGTGCCTGTTCATAGATTGACACTATCAAATCCATAATCTCTTAACACATATGGGGCATTTCACACAAGGCATTTTCTGTGTGATTAGGAATGCTGTAAATTATCCATTTTCATTTCATGAGAAATAGGTTCCTGTATTACAAAGGTCTGTGCCTATTCTATTCTTCGGAAAAAGAGACATGACATTCTTTTTCTCAGGAGCCATAACTCATTGCTAGTTCTACCACAGATACAACAGGCTTGTCTTTAGCAAGTGTATCTCTGCTTCTATGGACATGTACAAATTGTCTATACTTCAGCAGTGTCAGGATTTAGAATACTATTATTACACATGAAATAGGGGAGGCAATGCACTGCTGGAGGAATGAGGTTCACACTCATCAGTGATTAATGGCCAGTTAATCAGACATTGAATGTGTTTCCTTATAAAATTAACCAACAAAGACATAGGAAGGTGAAGAGTTGTCCCAGGTTTCAATATGTAGCCCTAGTAATTTAGTATATTAGCAAGAAGAAAGGAGCTTTACAAATATGACAGCTATATTTTACAATTTTTCTCCAGAGGAAACAGAAGCACATGATGCTGCAACCAAAGTCAACCCGAAACTCCTACTTTTATAGTATTAGCTAAACTTCCATGGTTTAGGTGAAGGATTAGAACTCTGAGAATCCACTTTTTCATAGGAACTCCCCCAAATCAGTGGATGGTTGGCCATAAGGAAGAGTCATTAGATGAAATTTAACATTTTAAGAGTGCTTTGGGCTTTCAAATTTCTAATGAATGAATTCTAAATGTAGTCCAACCCAGTACTAATTGAAGTGAGGTTTCCTAGACTGGGAGAGACTCTTTTTCTGTGTACTAAGGCGTCTCAAACCATGAAGCTGTAGGTTGTGCAGCTACATAGATTTTCTGTCTCTGCCTAATATTTTGAGGTATTTGTAGTATAAGAATTAGGATTCATTTGGAATACAGGCAGTGAATGCATAACATCACATACTTCTTTAGATTTTATGAACATTTTAAGTATTACACCCACAACAAGCATGTAATTTTGGTTGTGTATAATGTGTGCCACTGCAGAACAAAACTGCTTTCTCTGTGGTTTTCTATGGGAAAGAGGGCTGGAGTGACTGAGGATGAGGTTGAGCCATGATTTAATTCCTCTGTGCCTTAGTTTACCCAAGAAAGAAATTGCTTAGCTTGCATCTTGGTTTAAAAACTGATTGTCATTTTAAAAACATTTCAGACTGATATTATGACTGTATACTAACAGAGATATTCTTCGTTCCTCATAAAGAAATAATAAAGATACTTCTGAGCAGACAGAATTTCAGTTCCTGTATAGAAGAATAAAATTGTTCAGATATCTTTTCTGTTTATTTCATTTATTTGCATTGTTTGCCACTATTTGTCAGAGTTATCATAACACACTTCAGTTTATTGGGTGAGTTATTCACTGATATTGTCTATTAATCTAATGATTGTGTGTGGTGAAGTATCATATTTCATTTTACTCTTTAGAACAGATAGGAACTAACAAGTAGTGAATGATAAGAGATTTTCAGGAGAATGGCTGTTTACACTGGAGTGTAAACACAACTATACCTTCTATATCTTAGTAGAGTAAATAGTCCTGAACAATGTCTGGTGACCCTATGAGATTTGCTGTCTTTGAAGGGCTGTCTTTGATTCACTTAGCATTAGTCTGGAATGTGTAAGAGAATCAGCTTCATCAAGTTAGAAGGTAGTCACATGAGTCACCAAAAATTTCAGTAGCATGACTGCTAACCTCAGAGCTTTTGGACCACTTCAGTCATTTGAACCACAGAGACTACCCATATTCCTGATAAGCAGTTTAGGTGTGACTACTGGTTAAATAAATGTGTGGTTTAGATGAAATCGAGTATTCAAGAAGAAACATACATGTTATCCCTTTGAACAGCATTTTATCGTATTAATTCATTAATTCTGTGATTCACTGGAAGACTGAAAACTAAGTTCAAGTAAGTTCATGTATCCAACAGATCAGAAAGCTCTATTAGAATTTGCACAAATAAACTATATGGTAAAAACTGATGAGGTTTAATTGTGAATATAACTTATTTAAAATGAGAAATGCAAAGCCTGAAGACTGCAGTTACAGTACTTAAAAGAACATGCTCAACTTACTTTTTAACTGTGGATTTCTGCCATTTCCACCAACCAAAGCTGATAAAGCTAAACAAAGTGCCTGGGAACCTCAGTGTGGCAGACATTCCGTTTTACAAGAAGTAGTAGAAAAACAGTTTTCAGAGCACAATCAAATCCTACACCTTTTAACAGGATACAACAGGACATTAGAGCTGGGTTTGGTTTAATTATGTGTAAAACATACCCTGCCTTTCTAAATGAGTGTTACCTACAAAATCTTCATGTTTGCATCGGACCCACAGCAAGGCTGGAGATCAGAATCCCCCTTTGCAGGCTGCCTGTGCCCATTTTCACCAATGTATAAAACCAGTCGGTTATCAGTCATTGTCATGCAGACTTTGGTAAGCATCACAGTTTTCATTTTGTTCATGTTTCAGTAACAGAAACCTAGATCTAGCCCTCCTAGAGGTTATTGATGTAGAGTCTGAGAACTGCATATAGAAATTAATTAATTGCACAGAAACACAAATGAGTTAATTACATATTAGATTAAATTGATGTGGACACACCTGATGATAAAATTATTGAAAGATAAAATTCTTTACTTTCATTTATGGAAGTCATTATTGCATGTTTAATTTACATTTTGAAGGAATATAATTAACCAAGAACTTTTAGCAACAGATTTAGAAACAGATTACACCATTTTTCTCCCTTTTACTGAATGAGGAATATAGATGGAGTAGGTTTTGTTTAATGTCAACTTATGAAACCTTTTCTGTACTATGGTTTGTAGAACAACACTTAGATAAGTGTTGGGTGCTGAAATGTTAATATTAGCATGTGATTTTTGGGAGCCTATTTAAGACTGAAAGATGCTCTTGCCCATGGTTCAGGGCAGATCCACGTCACCTCAGCTGGCCCGTGGCACCCTTCAGTCCCACTGAATCCATTGGCTGGAAATACCCTGGCCAGCAGGATAACTGCCTGGATTGTCTGCCAAAACAGCTTTAAGTCTGGTCATGAGGAGCAGATAGACAGAGATATCCACCACGTGCCTCTGACATTTTTGTTACAGAGGAGTTTGCTTTTTTCTGTGTCTGTATTCACTGGATAATTTTTAATTCCTTTGTATCACATTGTGTCTCAAATTAATAGTATTTTCTTTTTCTAGAGGACCCGGTCTTGCCAGGTAGAGAATGTGGCAAACAAACTTAGTTATTATGTTAATTAGGAAAAGGGAATGTAATAACTATCAGGCGCTCACTGATGTCCTGGTTCCAGGAGAGGTCATCGCCAGGACCCAGAAGTTATTCTATACCACCTCACAGTCATTGCTGGGCCAAGGAGAAGGGAGTTTTTTTCTGATGAGAAGGGGTTCCTTCCAGTTGTGTAAGCATAGCACCAGTTTTAAGCCAGAGGGAGTGGTTGGATAACCTTAGTTTCAAGTTGGAGGCAGTGGTTGTGATGGCACGGCTGCGGTCACGTCAGGTCTGGTCAGGTTCTGCAGTGAGCATTTTGCATAGGAATCACTCTCTCTTTTGTACACTTTTGTTATTAATATTGTTGCTGTTACTGTTTGTTTTCTCATCTCATTGCTGTGTCCAATAAATTGTTCTTATCTCAACCTGCAATCTTTACTTTTTGCGCCTCCAATTCTCCTCTCCAGCCGGCTGCAGGGGGAAGGGAAACCATGGTGAGTGAATGGCAGCATGGTTCAGAGAGCCTCAGTGGGAGCACTAAACTGGGAACAACCATTCCTAAACCACAACAATTGGGAAAGTAAGATTTTTTTTTGCCTTGTAGTCTAATTCTTACAATATACGAAGCGTTAGGATTTCATTGCAGAGGAAATCAATTGTTGTACACACAACTACTATATACTAGAAAGGCTATATGAAAATTTCAGGAATGTTATTACAACTATGTGTTTCTTTTCTGATCCCAAAAAGTCCTAAACCACATAAAATTTTTCATTAGTGGACAAATGATCTTGTTTTAATAACATAATATCCTCTAATAAAAAAAGATCACATAACATAATAATAAAAACCTTAGTAATATCTCCATGTATTATTCCTCTTAATGGCTTATGTTTAGAATCATAGAATCATTTAATGGTTTGGGCTGGAAGGGATCTCCAAAAATCATCTCGTTCCAGCTCCCCTGCTATGGGCAGGCACACCTTTCACTAAACCAGGTTGCTCAGAGCCCCATCCAACCTGGCCTTGAACACTTCCAGGGATGGGGCATCCACACCCTCTCTGGCCAACATTTCCAGTGCTTCAACATTCTCAGAGTAAAGAATTTCTTCCTAACATCTAATCTAAATCTACCTTCTTTCAGTTTAAAACCATTGTCCCTTGTACTATCTGCCCATATAAATATTCCTTCTCCCTCCTTTTTACATAAGCTTCCTTTAGGTACTGGAAGGACACAATCAGGTGTCCTTGGAGCCTTCTCTTCTCCAGGCTGAACAGCCCCAGCTCTCTCAGCCTGTCCTCATAGGAAAGGTAATCCATCCCCCTGATTATCTTTGTGGCCCAAACATTTCTGAACGGCAGATCAGTATGAACACCAACATTAGACTCAGTTCCTGAAATTCTATTTGTGTCAATATTTCATCTTCAAGGGTATGAAATTAATGGACTAATGGGACTAATTATGGTTTCTCAGGTAACTGTTTATTGAGCAGGCATATACACACTGTAAGTTTACAGTAGATGATCAGTGACAACTACATATTTTACACAATTTTTATCATAAATTTATTAAACTTAGAATGTAATGTTTTCAGTGTTAAAATACAACTCCCCAAGTTGTATTTTATGCAAATATTTGATGTGTCTAATTCAAAAAGCACCATGCAGTCAGCTGGAATCTTCCTTCCATTTTATCAGCTTAGGAAAAGGTAAAATATAAAGCAAGTCATGGACAACACCACCTCTACTTCTAACTGAACTATCTTCCTCCTGGTAAGGCTGCAGCAGGCCATTTATCTTTGGCCCCAAACACAAACCGAATAGTTCTAACTGAAATAAGTTTGTCTCTTAAAACCCATGAAGCAAGTAGTCAGACACCCTTCTCTGTGCAAACAACGACTGTATTGCAGGCAAAATAATGAACACTTACATGTGATATGATCTTTCTTTCCTCAGTTTCCCCACCACTCGACTGTATTTGGGACTGATGTTCCCCACAGTACAGCATCATCTGTGTCCCTGGCTTCAGTTAAGACCCCTGGTCTCAGGTAGATCCTCAAAAAAGCACTGATGAAGACTGTGTAATTTTGGCCTTATATTCAGTATTTTTTTTTCGTAAGCTACCCTCATTCACACAAAATTACACTTTGTTTTCTTCAGATGGAAAAAGGATTACGTCATCTCATCTTAATAGAAGGAAGTATAACTTACATTCTGTGTTTTATGTTTCAATAGATATAAGTGGTTTTTTTCTGCAAAATTAAACAGTAGTTTTCTATCAGAACACCATATTCAAGCACAGAGACAGTCTTTACTGCATCCAGAAGATACTTCATCTCTGACACAGGATTAAGTTTAGGACAAAATTCCAGCAAGTGTTTAAATATACTCTAACCTATTTGAAGGCTCAATAGAAACTCTCTAGTTTATTGTCTTAACCTCATAATTTCTGCACTAAAATGCTTTGCTTTCAATAATTTTTTTCAATCATCCTTTAAAAATAGTATCTTATACTAAAACTAAATCACCACAAGACATACACTGTAAAATTTATTTACCAAAAAAATCATGGGGTTTTGTTAGTTTGTTTCTTTTTTT
>VXAY01001664.1:499505-522290 GCA_013399855.1 Oxyruncus cristatus
CTGTACATTAGAGGCACTGATCCTTTAAACAATCATTAACAAGAAAAATCTTTTAAGAGTAAGTATTAAGATTTTCTTGTCACTCAAAAATATTATAACTCATATTTGGAAACAACTTTTTTTTATTTTGTTTTAGACTCCATCAAGACAGATGGAGAAGAAGACAAGGAGAGCAACTAAAATGAGTAATGTAAATCCTTTCCTTCAAAATTGAAGTGTTTTATAATAAACAAAGAGCTAAATTTCTAGTTGCTAAGAGACCTACATCAAAACAACTACCTTTTCCTTCTAAATAAGGACCAGCATAGGGTATGATTTAACTCTTTGTGGTCTCCAGCTCTCCACACCATAACATTGAAAAGGGAAAAAAAAAATGCTTGTGTAACTATAACAAAGACAGTTAATAAAACATAATGTATGTAACTACTTTATTAGCTTATACTTAGGATGCTACCAAAGCTTATTTTTCCTTAGGAAAAAAACGCAACATGTCAGAGTAGATAAAATTACTGTTTTGTTCAAGTAAAAAGATTCTCTCTCCAGAATGTAACCCTTTAAAGGAACAAAAAGGGATGTTTTGAGCAATATTTTTAAGTAGTACCTGTGTTGTACTGACTGATTCTCACAATGTTGTTGTCTTTGATCCACTGTGTAAGAGAATGTGTGGCTGCAGGCCAGCAATAACAACCCCAGAAACCTTTAAAGAGTCAGCAGCTTTTCCTATTCCCCCCCCCCCCCCCCTTTTTATGTCAAGGAAATCAAACACACAGCTAAAGGGCATCATAAATATATCTGATCACTGTTCAGGGGATTTCCAAAATGAGCCACTGGAGAGACCATCTTTATTGCAAGGCCAATCCCAGTTTTAATCAAAGCAAATGTGCTTTAAAACCTAGTTGATTAAACTGGAGTAAATGTCAAAATAAAGACCGGAGAACAGTATTTACACAGAAGACGTGTCCCTCTCATTTGTGCAGTGCCAAGGACATGCTTCTGTAGTGTTCTGAAAGCTGTGCTATTCATCAGGAAATTTTTCCAAAGTACCGTCTTCTGGGCTCTGGGAAAAGATGAAGAGGAGGTACTGTACTTTCAGTTGGCTTTTCAGCTGCCTCAGTGTCTCCATAGATACTTCTCATGTCTATCTCATTTAGCATTCAGTGAGCCTTTCTCCCTTCCTTAACCACAGGACTATGAACTAGTTACTTATCACTTTTTGGGTCTTTAAGCAGTTCTGCCTGTGAAGCCAGGCTTCTTCAGCTAGAATCCGAGCATGTGGTATAAGTATTCCTCCAACTGACCTTGTCTTGCTGCAGGTCTAGTGGAAGAGAAAAATGTCAACTCTAGGTTTGATTTAACTTCAGCTCTATAGGCAACATGCCATCTAGATGATAATTTCTGACACTAGAAGAGGTGAAAATCAACACCTGCTTCCAGATTCTTGCTGACTGCTGAGATGTTCAAGGCTTTTTTCCAACAGAGTGTTAAAAGACAGGAGATCTAGATCAGCAAGCAGCCCATGGGAAATTTGATTGTTGCCAGCCTGAACCATATTAGGGCAAGTACTGCACTTCACTGATAACGAACAAACAGGGTATAAAAAAATTATCAAAGGAAGCTTATCTAGTAAGAAAGGTCAAAATATTCTGAGTAATTGAGTGGTAGCTGGCAAAAAAAATGAAAAACAGTGGGAACAAGTATATAGCAGTTCTGCCTCCAAAAGTTGCCTTTGTTTCTTCCAGCTTCCTTATGTATTTACAAGCTTATAGGAACTACGTATATTCCAGCTTCTCCTTCTGAGTACTTTGATTATCATGGAATCATAAAACAGTTGGGTTTGGAAGGAACCTCCAAAGATCATCTAATCCAACCCCTCTGCAATGAACAGGGACATCTTCTCCATCTTAGCATCAGATTGCTCAGAGCCCCATCCAAACTGATGGGGAATGTTTCCAGGCATGGGGCATCCACCACTCCTCTGGACAACCTCTTCCAGTATTTTATCATCCTCGTCATAGAAAACGTCTTCTAATGTAATTTAAATTGATCCTCTTTTAGTTTAAAACTGTTACTCCTTGTGCTGTTGCAACAGTCCATGCTAAAATGTTTGTCCCTTGTTTTCCCTGACTCTCTTAGGGATAGAATCTGTCCAACACTCCTTGCTGTTTGGTGAACCTTCATTGGGAAATACGTGACATTTGAGCTCCTCAGCTGCATCCAATGCTCTAGTCCTTTGAGAAACATAAATGACCTCCAAATTCCTTCCAGCATTAGGATCATTACAGTCATAGTAATCATAACACTAATGAGATGTACTCAGCATGCACAAGCCTTTAGTGTCAGTGAAATGGATTCCACTGGCCCTACATTTTCCATCTTTGCTTCTATTCATCCAGGCCCATCTTTCATACCTGCTTTGTGATTTGTTAGATTACATGCAAAAATTTTATGGAGCATGCTCTCATTATGCAGCTGAAAAGTCAGCTGCAGCGGGGTTGAGTAATCTTTCCCCCCAAACACTGTTGCTACGTTTGAGCTCAATAATTTCAGTAATTCAAAGGACACCAGAGTGGTGCAGTGCATTTAGTAAAGTTAGTTCAGATATATGCTACAATAAATGACAGTAGACTTAGCTCAGTTATTTAATACTTGTTAGGAGAAGGGAGATGCTAGAGAGAGAGCTCTGAAAGGCCAGCTACGGAGTCAGATGTATGACATACCTCTCAAACACCCTAAATATTTTGATGGGGAAGTTTGAAGGAAGAAAGGAAGAGGGAGCTACATTTACTTTTGGTTGCTGCCAGATCTCTTTCAAAAGTATGGTGAGAAAAATTGAGCATGACTGATCCAGAGGAGAGCATAGAACTGTAAGCATGAGTTTGCCAAGGCAGAGACCCACAAGATGAGTACATTTCTTCCTCAACAGCCAGCATGAGACAGCTGAGGGCTACTTGATATTAAACATGGCCTCTAGGGGACAGCAGTGTATGTTTGGGAACAATGGTATTGGAATTAGCGTGGTGATCATCAGTCACAATGTGCAGTTGTGTTACACTAGTCTTTGTTTCTTAGGTGTTAATTCTGTGATCCCTGTAAAATATACTTATGTTACTTGGTTCTCTAAGAAGACAAATAAAACAATTTAATGATTTAATCTTCAGTTTATGTGAACTCTCATGATGGTAATATCCATCTTCTACCAAAATCACAATGTCAGTGTCATCTAAATGAAATATTTTTGATCCAAAATTATTATGGGAATGGGACCAAAACAAACTCACCAGATCACAAAAGGTGTCCTTTTTATTTAGGCCTTTTATTAGGCCTGATCGTTTTCTGAGGCATTTGCAGATGTTCCAATTCAGCTTTCTTTTTAAGCTGCAGAGGAAAGCTTGTTCTCCATACTAAATGCTATGTCAAAGGAAAAAGTTGTTTTCCACTTCCTGTGGTGAGTGACTGTCACTTGTGTCCATCACATCACCATTTTGTCCCTGTCTATCAAAAGTTCTGAGAGTCAGTGTTGATATTTTCAAATCCAACACTGCTGGCCAGTGTCCACAACTTGGTAAACCAGTAAAGGCTGAGCTGCTTCAAGAAAATTGCATCAGAAGTTTGCAACGAGCTAAATGAGATCAGAACCTGACCCTCCTCATGGCAGGTGATGGAAGGATAACAGAATAGCCTTGAATCTTCAACTACCTTTCTTTCTCCCTCAAACCAGATAGATATTTATGGAAAATATTTATTGTAAGAAAATGCCTTTTAGAAAAATAGTAGATGCTTAGTATTTATTCTTCCCTGTGACAGTCCAGAAATTTATGCATAACTTAGAAATTCTTTCTTTAGGAACCTTTCATGTAACTCTAACAACCAATGTTAGGAGTTTCTGGCAGGGTCTATGTCACCTCTCAACATACATTATACAGAGGCAGCCATAGAACAAGAGAAAAAGTGTCTTAACTAAACAAGGAATGCTCTGAGCAAGAAGAGAGAACCTGAAGTTAAGGAGGAGACAAGACAGTGGGGATCAAAAGAATGCAGGGATAAAAAAGTCAGAAGACTTCCATTGTGGAGAGGAAATTAAATGAAATGTTTTTTTGTGCAGATTTTGCTACCTTTGTATGGGCCTGTAAATAGCTCTTTTTGCATATGAATAGTGGGAATGTGTTTTAAAATTTGGTTTAAAATGCTTGCCTTCTTTGTTGTGAACAAACTGAAGGACACAGAGAAAAAACCCACAATCCTAGTGAGAAGGTAGCAAACTACAGGGTAGACTGAGGGAAAGGGCCAATGACAACGCTTGTTTGGGGGAGAAATGGGACTGGAACACCTCCTTTGCTTTCTGGGCAGGAGGGCTGAAGAGGAGTGACTACTACTGCAAGAAGACAGGGAACGTAACCGAAGTACTGTCAGGGTCAATAAATCCAGAAGTGTCAGTTCTAACATAATTTTCTAAAACAAAGAGGTGTTCTGAAGCCTGCTGGGGTCCCTGAAGAAGGTCCTTTTCCTGGAAATAGAATCTTTTGCTTTTCATTCACTTTTGAGAAACTGTCAATTTAAGCCAATTTCCTTCTGGGATTGCTGAGTTGAAATCCAGCTAGTGGAGAAGAAACAGCAGGATGAACCCTATTTCTAAATAAGCACATTCATGCAAACTATATGGAAGTCTGTTCATATAGAGCAAAATTAATATTGTTTATAATTGAGCTAATGATATATTTACTTTCTCCTATTATGGTCAGAAGCCTAATTGCTTGCTATAAGATATGAGTTTCGGTACTCCATATTTTAAATATGTCAAATATTCAGAGGAGTGGCACACAGAAAACTTCACAAGGTTAGGTTGGGTGTTTAGCTTTGTTTTATTTCCAGATTTTGTTCCTTGTTTTGTAACGCATGCTTTGACTTCAGACACATGACCCATTCAGTGGTGTGGTTCAGTGTTAGTCTAATCAAAACATGTTAGACACATGAATATTTGTGAAATGCACAGATGACAGCTTCACTATATGCATCCAGGATGAACTATCTCTTCAAATGAATGACATCAATGTAATCTCTCTGAATTCAGCAAACTATAAGTCATGTCAGCTATGTTCTACCAACTTTACAAGACTGTAGGACCCTAATCAATCTCACAGTCATGTTTTTAATCCAAAATGTTTAACCTTGCCCATTTACAATGTCATGCCTTGAAACTCGCATAGCAAAACCAGACTCATTTCCTTTCTTAGAAATTGTCATTAATAATTTCTCTACTTGCTGACTCATAAACAATATGATTGTCAGGGAAGTGTAACTACTTCCTGAAAATTACTTTCTTATAAAGAATATTATTTGTGATATTATTTTAAACTCACTGAAAAAATATAAAATTAAACATTAAATATTAGAAAGATAGGTTTTTCTATAGAGGATGCAATATTTTCCCTATACATTCACAATTCAAGAGGCCAATTTAATCTTCTAGCCCCAATGATTATATATCACATAACACTTATATGTTAAAGCTACCTTGTGTGATGGCAGCATAATCCTGTCAAAAGAATTTGTATATGCCATGTTGGTGCATTGAGTCCTCCATCATAATTAGGTGATTATTTTTAAATTGTGTAATAATATTTTAACAAATTTTTTAAAAGAATCTAGAGGAAAAAAAACAAAAAACCCCAACAATTAAATACTCAAAATGCAAAATACCAGATTTTACAATGTGAGACATGATCAAACAGAGAATCACACAAATATATCACATCAATGAAGCTATTAAGTATATTTCACACTAATTTTAGGGGCTATGCTATTAAGGGATTACCGTATAGGCAATATTTTCCAAGGCTAAAGAATGCTCCACAGTATAGTAGGTGCTGAAGAGAGGGCTAATGAGAAAAAGAGTGATTGTGACAAGCAATTATGTCACCTATGTGAATGGCTTAATTTTCTAAATTAGCCACTTTGATAATTATGACATCTCATTTGTCTTTTAATTCCATGAGCTGTGAAGTTTACCTCTGATTTTTTTCCAATCAGATAAGAGGCTTTGATAAGCCAAGGGTCTAATACGTGCCTGAAAAACTCACAAATCAGTCTACTCATCTGCTTGAACTGGAGCAAACAGCACTCTTCACAAGAGCTCTCCAAACCAGGCTTCCACTCCTTCTATTTGCACTAGCTATTAAAAAAATATTTGCTAAGCAAATTAATAACGTAAATAAGACTGCAAGTGGGAATGTTTTGAGTGCTTAAGAGGAAGGCAAACAAACTGTTTTCAGGCACTTTTAAAACCACTTGAACAACAGGCCATTTGCATACAAGCAATTAGCATGTTAATTACAAATGCTTCTTATCCACTCATTAGAACATTTCTGAGATTCACTGACAAATATAGGTCTTTCTTTAATTATCTTGACTCATAGGGGAGTGAGGTAGCTCGTATTTAATTAAATTAAAAGGAAAGAGTAGTATTTTAGGGAATTAAAAGGGAAGAATAGTATTTTAAAGAATTAGCCCTGATTTGGGATTGAACTACAGTAATTCTTCTAACTTCTGCATTTATGTGTAAGGCAAATGCCAGTGCTGTGTATGGTTTATATAGAATATGGAAAATAAATATTTCAGGCAATTTTTGAATACATGTGTAACTCAGCCTTCATTTTCCTTCACAGAATAGGAGTGTAATTTCTTTACAGGGACCAGGTTATTAACTGTGAGGGAGAACACAATAGTTAATGACTTATGGAGGAATCTGACAAAATAAAATGCCATTTAACACATAAACTCATTTAGTGCCATCTTCTCCTCTATATTTGGATGCCCTGCTTGCTATTCCACCCCAGAGGGAACAAGAGTGGACAGATTGTTCTTTTCAAAATAAAAATACGCTGCATTGTCATTATTTCTGTCATGCTTTCATATTGGCATGAAATCAGCAGGAATCAATGGGAAGTAGGCTCTGCTCTCTGGTAACAGCCACAACTGGGCAGAATGCAGTCCAATTAGTTTGATCAGGACGTCAATATTTGTGATATCAAAGCACAAGTCATGCAAGCTTTGTAGTGGGCAAAAACTATACTACTTAGTTGAAAGGCAGTAGTAGGTATGCCTCCCCGTGTGAAGTGCTTGTATGGCTCTTACGTAAAGAGACTTTTCTGTTTATTTGCTATATAGTGAGGGAGGTTTTTTATTGCTTGTTTTTGCCGAAAGCATTTTCCACTTTTATTCTAAAAAATACACAGATGTAGGAGGGACATAACAAACTCTCTTGGCCAATGCTTAATGATGTGTGTGCAAAAGTTATTGCGGTTCTAAACTCTTTTAAATGATATTGAATCCCTCTGCTCTCCAGTAAGTGCCCAGGTGAGAAACCAGTTAACAATGATGATAGACTAAATCACAGCTTCATGAATGTCATGTGAGTTTTTGCAGTATATTCCTTTTTTGACAAGTCTGAGTGATGATAATGCTTTTGGAAGCGTATTTAACTCAAATGCCTATTAATTTTTTTAAGCCATATGTACTTCAGTTGTTTTACTCTATTTTACTAAAAAAATAAATTTTAACTTCCCGTGTTTCTCTTTAGCTTCCCCTTGCAAACTCAGGTAAATGCCTGGTAAAAACACCTATAAGAATCTCATATGGCATGAGACACAGTCTGATCTCCTCAGTGTGACCAGACCTCTGAAGGTTTTGTGAAAGTTTGTAAAGGAAATCCTAGGACAGGCTAGGAGATACAATTGCCTGCAACAACAGGTGACTGGGCACTTTTGCATCCTTCTCTTCTAAGTTTCTCTTTTGCCATTTCTCATTCTCCTCCTCAATCTAGATCTTCTGAAGTATCTGAGCATCCCTTAGTTTGTTTTGCAATATGTGGAACAACAGCACAAAAATGGCACAGTCCTGGGTACCAGAGTTAGACTAGGTGACACCATGAGGTCCCTTCTAAGCCAAATGATCCAGTGATTATGTGAGTACCATTCTCTTACTGTAAAATCCTGAAATAGAAACATTTGTTTAAACACCTGGAATAGAGAATGTTGAACTATTGCACACAGTTTCTACCATCTGCATCTCAGCTTTGTAAAAATAGAGTATTGAATAATTGTAGTACGATAAATATCTCTAAACACTAAAAAGGGAAATTAAAAAGTAAATAATACTCACGATTTTATTTTCATTTCTATAGAACACTTTTTATCTACTCCAGGTCCAGATTATTTACAGTTGGACATTAAGTAAAGCCATCATACTAAAATGATTGCATCTAAATCGTACATTAGAACAAACCTTGGATGCCAATACATATGTTTTATTAAAACCACTGATAAGCAAAGCCAACTATTTAAAACCAAAACAAAACAAGAAATCAAACAAAAGTGTTTTCACCACACAGACCTTTGAAACGTTCTAGAAGTGTATAAGAAATATTGGAGGTCTTTTGCAGTGTAACATAGATAGAAAAAGCAATCAACCATATTTGGACAGAACACCCACTTTATTCCCCTATAATTCCTTGTAAAAAATGCAGCAGAAATCCATTAATTTCCTTGTCTGTTCAACTTCCCACTTCTGTTGCCTAAATTTTCCTCTGGTTTCCCAAGTTTACTAAGTCATGTAACTTTTTTTCTCCCTAAATTTCCACAGCCCTACTTATGGTTCTGGCTTTTATCTCTGACTGTCTACATTTGAATACACTCAATGTTGGATTTGCAATTTCAACCATCAGCTTCTCCTCTCTCTAGTTTTGCCTTCCCTCTATTTTTATTTGCTTATAGATATTAAATTGCCAATTCAATAACTGTTCCTACCTCTTCTGAAATTCCTACCACATCTCAGCTTTCCTGTCTAAGCTACTACTTATTTCCATTTCCAAAGGAATCTTTCCAACCATGCACACATATTTTAAAGACCTTATTTTTCGGTCAGATGGGAGATTCACAGTCACAGACTCTTTTAGAGTTCACCTCCAGTCAAAATCTCCACTACTAGTGACAGTAAGAGTCAATATAGAGCTCTTACATATTAACCTGTAGAAAATAAACTTATAGACCTGTTTTTTGTGGATTAATCCCCACAAAAGTAAAAGGGACTTGTGCATGCATTTATAAAACAACCCCAAATCCAATAAAACAGGATAGTAAAAGAAAATATCAATATGCAGTATGAAAAATGGGTAATTTCAGACATGCAAGTGGTCAGTCTGAATACTGTAATGAAGCAATTGAGTGTCCTTTAATACTTGTGAGTTTTTTGCCATGACTTACTCAAGCTTTCAACAGCTGTTTGTGCTCTCTTCATTTTTGTGGTTTATTTTCTCAAAACTGCTCTACCTTGACCATGAGGAGCCTTGAAGGACAGCTGGAGTGACACATTGAGTCTGATTGATAGCTGCAGGACCCAGATGGTGAACTCTCAAAAATGTTGCTGGCATATAGTTTTACTGCTGGAACAGTTTGGATTTTTTCTGCGGTTCCCTTAGCTGAAGCTTTACTAAATGCTGAGCAGTTGCTTCTTGGCTAAGGTCCATTCAAGCTGCATTTAGATCTTGATGGAATGGCTACAGTCTCATAATAGAAGTTCATTGTTTATACTCACTCTCACTCATGGAGAGTTTGCCAGCTCGTAAGCACTTGTATTCTTAGGAATTCTTCAAAATAGCAGCCTTCAATGGGATGTTTTGACTTCACTTTTTTACTGTAGAGAAAATCCTGTCAGAAAATCTTTGTCATGCTGTTTATACATACTGTACATTTTATGTGGAGTTATTTATAGAGCTGTGAGAGTTTTGAAAGACTGGAGCTCTCTTTGTTTAACACGTCTTTCAAACCAAAAGCATATCACAGGTCAATGAAAAAGTCTCCAAGACAAACATTTTCTTGTGTAGAGTAATCCCTTATGACCGGTCTCTTTAAACCTTCATTCATGCTGTAATACACAAATTCTGGTGTTTTTTCAGGCTCCTTTTCAGGCTCATGCTCAGCCTTACAGGTGATTAATGCCCAGTTTTAATCTGCCTCAGACTGACGGTTTCAGCCAAGTGATTTTGTGTAAATGTGATATCCCTCACTAACGACTCATCAAGCCGAGTTTGTCTACTGCATCGCTGCTAACAAACAAATGCCACTGAATGGTGAAACTTTGACCTGTAATATTAAAAATGGTGGGTGTGAGGGAAAACGTAAAACATAAGTCTACAACCCCGAAAAACATCCAACAGTCCTGAAACTGTCACAGCAAATTTTGCCTCGTTTGTGTGTGGGCATCTGCAGTAGGGTTCAGTTTGGTAATTTTTTTCTTCCTCTTTGAGTAATCTCTCTAAAAGCTACTTATAGCATCAGAAGAAATTGGTGTCCTTCAGTTCTTCTCGTGGATTTCTAGGTAGTGCTGCTGTGTTCCATTCAATATCAAACAAATACCTCAAGTACATGACATGCATTTTGAAAAAGGCAATCAGGGATCTCTACATCTCTAATATTACTCCATGGAAAATAATGACATAAAGAGAAAGGTTTTTAAAAGAACCACTCATTGAGCAATCATAAGAGGTGAAACATGAGAGTGCTAACAAGCAATAAAATAAAATTACGTAGACCTGTTTACATCTGAGGGCTCAATATAAAACCTACTGAAGTCAATTGTTTTTTCATCTTTGCTGGTTCTACTGTTGAAAAACAACAGTTTTAGAGACTAATCCTGGGCAGGTAACCATTAGTAAAAACTATGTAACTTCAAAAGATTTATTGTTACTAACCTTTTGAAATGAAAATCAAGACTTAACAAAACAATGTTGGTTTTGTAACTTTTTTTTATAGACTAACATCTTTCTTTCAATGGTTTAGGAACACCATTTTAAAGAAATCAGTCTATTATATTAATGCCAGTTTTTCATGTAATAACAGCCTCAATTCCCCTGTTTTTCTCATCCTTGATAGATAAGAGAAATTGGACCTTTAAATCTAAACTAATACAAAATGGGGTAATTCAAGACAGATACAAAGCAGAATGCAGCAGAGGAGGAGAATTCTCCATCTCTGGAGGTGTTTGGGAAGAAAAGAAGAAAAAAAATTCTGGCAGGTTTCAAGAATTCTGACAGCAGTTCTGAGCTGCTTAGAGAAATCACCAGCTGAAAAGAAAATGGAAAGTAGCACAGGTAAGGCAGGCAAAGGGTGTTAACTATAATAAATACAGTTTATCATACGGATATAGAAATTTATTACAGGGACATCAAAATATATATTTAGTATAAATATCTATAAATGTGTATTCAGAAGCATAAATATAAATCTCTCCATATAAACTCAAAGATTTTCTCACTCTCTGTTGTCACCACATTCTCTATCAAATCCACATCTAACAATAACATTATTTCCTGTTAGACTATTCAAGATCTGCTTAGAGTGAATTTTCTACTATTCCCTGTGATCTTTTATCTAACTCTCTTACCTGTGTTAACACATTCATCATTCTCTCTTTATGCTGTCATCTCTGTTTTATTGTCACTCTCACCAGCACATTGTTTGCATCCATCCCCTGGTGTTTTTATGCAGTGCCCTGTCACGGTAGGAAAAATATATGGTTTGTTATTCATGCTTTCCATAGCGTGTTGAGCTCTTCCGTATTGCCTTTTTAGGCACTCACATTTCAGTTCCCTTCTATTAATAAATCCTAACATTAGAATCAATTCAAATAAGGGGAAAAAAATCCAAACCCGTAATTCTTTTTTTTGTCTCTTCTTACAAACAAACAATATTTCCTGCAATAAAACCTGAATTCATTATAGTATTTCAGAAGGTAAAGTTTGCAATATTTCTTTTACATTTTTAATCTTCTGTTAGCAGGGGTGAGAAATGAAGGTAGGTTGTTATAAAGGAAGAGAACTAATTAAATTCTGACCAGAAAATAGTACACTGTATTGCATGTATCTTATGACATTTCCTCCACTTAGTACCTCACCAGTGATTTTTACAGTGTCATGCTGTATTGGAGCAAGATGCATTTGTAAGGAATTTATACAACTAAGCATTAAAAACTTAATTAAAAAATGTCAGACAAAGTCTTCTTGACCATCAGCTGTGTTCATACGCAATTCATCATGCAGACACGATATTTAGTGAATGGTAAGTCCTCATGGGCTGGCTCCTTGAAACTTGCAGTGTCTTCTGCAAAAGAGATAGATGTGGGGAATGCCACCTGTGGGAACTTTAAGAAAATAAAGTGAAATTTGTTAAAAAGATAATTAATTAAGTAATTATCAAGCAAGAAAGAAAAATTGAAATAAAAAAAAAAGAAATCAATGAACGAACAAAAAAATTAATCTAATTCCCTTCTTCAATATGTTGGTGTAGCTATTTTATATTTTTTTTTATTCAAATTCACAGGTTTAATGAATCTCCATGTATGTAGTGTGTAGTGCGAGGCAATGCAAATTTTGCCATTAACTGTAATGAAAATCAAATGAAGTTTCCAGACTGGTTTTATGTTTCTTTTTCTTTTTCCTTGCAGCGTTTGAGATATTTTGTTTTCATCAGTACAAAAAGCATAATAAAACCCAATAATTAGCTTCAAATCCATATTTTTATTTTAGTTTCTAAAAAATTAATTATCTTATTTATTTTTATTTTACTGGAAGAGATTCACCCAAAGAGTGGAGCTGTTTGATACACCTTATTCTTGAAAGCTGGCAGCTATATTCCAAAAGATGGTATAGTTATAATTAATACACTAATTTTAACAGACTAGTTTGCTGGATTTTTTAAAATCATGATAGCATAGTTCTAGTTTCATTTTTGCACACAGAGAAATAAATGCTAGGGAAAAAAGAGGACTTTTTCTATGTGATAGTTTCCTGAAAGTCTGGGTTCTGATTCAGAGGGAGATGAATAATAAACCAGGTAATGCCAATATATTAACAATGCTGAAGTGCTTGTCATGTACGTTCTATAAAGCATATGCCAAAGAAAAATGCTGGCAGGCACTGTGTTGAAATATCAGCTTAGTTAAAGGATTCATCATGAACCATTTGTCTTTTACCCTTCCCTCACCAGTCCTGCCAGCAATTCTCTCTCTGCCAAAATGAGAAAGGGACAGCTGCCAAAGGGATGGATTTCAAAGTGTGATTTTTTTTGTTTGTTTCAGTTTTTCTCTCTCCCATCTTTGAGAATTTTTTCCTCCTCACAAAATGCAGCATGTTGGATAATACAAGTTAATCAGGAAAGTTGTTATCTTTGGACACTCTGTTTAGTCTGACTTTTCTCTGAGTCTTTATACAGAAAGAAGACCTGTAGACATTTCTGGCTTCCCCTAAAAGGAGGATGTCTGTATCCAAAGCAAATTCAAGACAGAAAATATGTAGTCAGTAGTCAGTAGAAAATGCCCACAAAAAGGCGTGGGTCAGAAATGCTGACTTTATGCATACCCCCGTGAAACGTTTGTAAATTTGGCTAGTAAAAGACCCTAAATGGAATTTATAAAAAGGTTTTCACTTCATGTGCTGTGTTGATAGGATGAGGAAAAGTTTGCTTTTGCCAGTAGCACAGAAGAAGCTTGCTGGTTTGGTAGGTAATTGGACTACTTGAGAGAACAGTGACACTAAAGACTAACAATATTAGAAGTGGACTTCTTAGATAATGGCTCAATTTTCTAGAAACAAATGCATGATGAATCTAGAATGAAGGAAATGTTACTGCATGATTGTAGCCTGTTGTTTAGGTCCCACAGCTGCATTGTGCCTTCTCTCTGGGCTCCTTCTTCTCTCAGCATGATTCCAGCACCCCCCCATTTGGCATGCCCATCTTCTCCCAGTTCCATATCAGACACTTCTGATATGAGAAGGCAAGCCAGGGGAGAACACCCTTTCTTTTCATAACATCCTTCTATAAGGAATAACCTCATTGCTAAAACAAGAGCATGGAGAAGGTCTAAGAGTGAGATTTGAATCTTGAATGTCTGGCAATGTCTTTTTGGGGTGAAGGCTCTGAATCTCAGATTTGATGACATGGTCAGATATTTTTAACTCTTAAAATACTTTTTTGATCTCTCTCTTACTAACATGTCCCAGTGGCTTATTTCCCCACTCTATCGGTGTCTGCACCTCTGCCCAACTAATAACATTCTCAAGTAATAATTTTGAGTGTTCAAACTGATGAATGGACCTGCTGGAAACCAACAAAGTGCTGAGGTATAAAGACGCCTATGACTTGAAGCCACAGTCTGTTAAAATATCTGGTTGAAAAGTCCAGCTAGTGCTCTCAATGAGTGGAAGACTGCAGAGTAAACTCACTTCTCAAAGTAGATATTGAGGAATCTGTGAGGAAGAGCAGTTGTGAGACACAAATAAATACATAATGCAACATTGTGCAATGAAAAGTAGTAATTGTGTTTCTCATAGAAGTACTTGTTTTCCTTCTAAGGCTGGCTGCAGAATTATACTTGGAATATATACTGATGGAAGATTTAGTATAAATGGAATATTTGAGTAGGATGGAACACTACTGATGAATCTCAAAATTGATCCCCCTCCCATGCAAGCTGGCTTACACAAGGGTCATATAGAAATGCAAATTCCTATGGAGAATGTTGATCTCAATGATAAAGAATAAAAAAATTCATTAGTATTTGTACTGCACTCTGGGGACGACATTTAGACCTAATCTTGCAAATAGATTTGTAATGTCTCACTGTTATTGTCACAAAAGTTTGAGCTATGGCTCATAAAGGCATCCAGCATACCTTTACAAGGCATACAGTCCCCAGGCTGTTTACTGCTGACACTACAAGCCTTTTGTCCATTCTGCTGTAAACAAAATGGAAGACCCAGAGTTGCCAGCTGTTCAACAGATAATAGCAGGTTTGTTTTTTTTATAGTTCACCTACCATACTCATGTGCAATTGAATATGTCTCCCATATACTGCTCTTGCCAATTCTAGCTCCAGCAATTATCCTGTTCTACTACTCCATTGCAAGGTACCTGCCAATAATGAGAGATTCGCAGGTGGCAGCTACAAAGCACTGCTTCTCTCTTCTCTTTGGAGGCACCTCATGGTGGGAGCTGAAATGCGGTGGTGCTGATGTTGTTCACATAGAAGGTCACGACACAGACCAGGGCAACAATTCAACCTCAGTTTAACCTGGTCCAGACGACAGTTGTGCTCTTTTTTGTCCATTATCTTCAAGTGAAGGTGGATGCTGTCTTCAACAAACAAACTTCTAGCTATACGCTGATTAAGTCAGGGTTTTTAACTTGCTTTTTGCATTTTTCTTATTTTTAAATTCCATTTAGATGTAAGTCTTTTGGGTACAGGATGGGAAGTATGCTACTTTTACTATCCAGTGAAATGACTACAGCAACAAGTAGCTCCTCTGCTGGGTAATAATCACATACTCACAGAGTGACTGGGATTGGAAGGGATAGCAGGAGGCCTCTCATCCAGCCTCCTGCTCAAAGCAGAGCATGCTTGAGTGTCAGAATATGTTGCTCCAGAGTTTATCCAGTCTGGTCTTGAAAATCTCCAAGGATGGAGACCACAAATCCCCTCTTTGTCCACTGCTGGACTGTCCTCATAGTGAAAGTTCTTTACATGAAATCTATCTCTTTTTTCAAGTTATTGCCTCATCCTCTCAGTACGTGTGACTGTAAGGAGCATGGTAAGCTCCCTGAAGCCATCACTTCTCTGGGTTGAATCAGCTCAGCTCCCTAGCCTCTTCTCATTACTCAAGAGCTCCAGCCCTGTCTATCTTGGTGGCCCTCCACTGAACTTGCTGCAGGTTATCCATGGTTCAGCTGTGCTGGGGGCCCAAAACTGTATGCAATTTTGTATATGTGGTCAAACATGGTGCAAAGTAAAAGGGGATAGAATCTCATTGCTTTTCAACTTGTAAATACAGCCTTCCTTGATGACAGAAGACACCCTGGATCTCACGTTCAATCCACCATTTACCAACATCTTCCAGGCCTTTCCAGGAGAGTTGCTCCTCAGTCAGGTAGACCTCGGCCTGGATCAGTACAAGGGATTAGTCCATCTCAGGTGCAGACTTGGTATCTACCTTTGTTGAATTTTGTGATGTTCCTATTGCATTTCTCATGGGCACAGACCCGGGCACCTGCCAACAAACAGCAGCAACCTCAGAGAAAGCAATGGCCTCTTCTGTGGCCTACAGCTACAGAACTACAGTGCTCAGAAACACAGGAATACCAATCCATCCCTCCCAATCTCCAGCTAAGTCTGTAGCCTCTGGATTCAGTAGTTCTTCTTACCACAACTAGGCAGTCTGCTTTTAAAGAAAAAGGACTACATAATCAAAAGGTAGCAAACATTGGATAAACTGCAACTTAGTAGGCTTAAAAATTAAACCTTTCACCCCAGACAAGCTACATAAGAAATGTTTTATGAGTCAATTTTCTGTCTCTTCTGAAGCCTGCTCCACTGCTTGTAACATCTGTTTAGGTTTGTTTGTTTGCTTTTACCTTTTTTTTTTTTTTTTTTTTGGTAGCAACGTACCAAAAAACCCCTAGGATATAAAAAATCATCAAAAAATATTTTTCCCCTGAAAGGTGTGAAATGGCTAGAAATCTAGTGATAAGGTAAAGAATGCATTAGGATACACACTAGTGCCATATTGTTCTTGAATAAGGCAGCCAAACCGAAGTCTCTTTTTAACCCTTTATTCTGAACGTTTACATGATTTTGCTTATTCTTACCCATTATATTCCACTCTGGGTGGCAAGAGCTTAAACCAGTGACAACAGGGCACTTTTTATTCAATTCCTTTGGAAAATCACATGGGTCTGTACTGTTCCATACAGAAAATAAAATTTGAAGAAGGAACAATTTGGGGGGAGGCTGCTGAACGGTGTTTTTATGAACAAGTTTTTATGCAAGTTCTCCCAAACCCTTCATCTCTTGCACTTGTTTAAGGAGAATGAATACTATCACCATACAGGGTTTTTCACACCTGCCTGAGTCTGACCTGGCCTAAGCAGCAACGAAAATGGCTGCTCACAGTCCTAATCTCAAGAGAGGTTAGTACCAAAGAAGCCTAAAGTGACGCTTACTGAAAGCCTAAAAAACAGAAGCAGGTAAAGTGAAACTGCATCACCTCAGTGCTTTTGGTCCCTGCCTGTCCGAGGGGTGAGCGATCACTTCTCATCCATCAGACTCTGTGGAGGTTTGTGGTTAACTCTTTACATGTGTGACTTCACAAGGCTTGTTTGTGTTAAAGTGGCCTCTCATGGGGAGGTGTAATTCCCATGGTTTCTTCCTTGTTTGGCCAGGGGCTGCTTTTGACCTTTGCAGGCTTTGAAATTCGATTCATTTTGTATTACAAAATATTCATTCCTCTGGGCAGTGAATAAATGGTCTTTGAAGTCACCACCTAGGGCTTCTTAAGTGTTTTCCAAAGGAAGTAGAAGTGCCCACTGTCTGCCACTTCAGTGTCCTTGCCTGCTTCACACAGAAGCTTTAAGCAGCACAACCAGTGCTGCTCTGTCCTCCTTGAGTGAAAGGTGTTTGGAAAAGAACATGCTACTGACCTTGTCTGCTTCTCCTCTAGACATGAAGCAGTAGATAGCAAAGACTGCTCATAGTAGTGTGATGGAAATTTGAGGAGAAAGAGATGGTAAAGCAAAATTGAGATAGGGATAGGGCAATGACATTGCCACGGAGGGAATACCTAAAAATGGCTGTCTTTCCACCCTGAAATGCAATGGAAATGCAATGGCTATGAAAATTGCTTATAATCACAGTATGATGAGAGCTGGAAAAGAGTATCTCCAATAACAACAGTGTTTTGCTTCCTGTGGAAAAAAATTATTTATTCAACCCTTATCCTCAGAGACAACTCTTGTGTAAAATCCATTCATATTTCAATATGAAATCTGGTCTAAAGACCTGTGTGGTTGTAATCCTCTTTACTTGGTACATGCAACACTGGTCCACTGCAACTGACCGACTCACGACTTTTTCCCAAGTAATTCTTTTTGCCTTCCCTGGACAAAGAAGTACATTATGTCCAGCATTTTTTACCCACTTCACAGCACTGGAAAAAATATAAATAAGAGTCTCAGCAATATTAGCTGACATTCAAGGCTCACATTTGTACAGGTTCAAATCAGAGGATGTTGATGAGTGCTGTAGTCACATCCTAATGGAGGCACAAGGAAGTATGTTGTCCAACTGAGGTTAAACAGATAAACATCACACATAAACCTATGTTTTTACATCGTAAGTTGAATGTTTGCCAGTATTAAAAGTTCTATTTTTACTTTCTTACTTTTTATTATATAGAATGCCATATGTTGCTCAAAGCAAATCAAAAAAGGTTGGCACTGCATGCAGCATGGGAATTAAAAAGCAATTACTATGCAGAGCACTACACTTGTTTTATTACACAGCTACTGAACAGGCCCAGGCAAATATATAGTAACTCATTTTAAAGTCTTTCTTATTAAATAGTTGCAAGGAATAGTAAAAATTCTTAAGCAGTTTTTTACTGCAAGAAGATCCATTCACACCTTAAAAATTAATGTCATTTTGTTTCAATGTTTTCAGTATGTTTTCACCATCTCTATAGTATCACACAAATTCAGGGACTCATTTTTCATATATTTTCTTGAGTTTGGACATCACAGAAAACATTCAAAACAAGTTGATTTCTTTGCCTATTAATGGTATTTGAAATAACTCAAGCCATCTCTAAATTTCAGTGGTAAGATGTGCTTTAAACCTGCAAACTGAACAAATGGAAAGTTACAAACCACATCTCATGGATAACAATTGACCATGTTCCCCTTTGATTTGACACAAGACATTGGCTTTCACGCATCTGCTTGAAGTATTACAACAGATTCTTGGACTTGTAGATGTGGCAAATGGGCTGAAGAGGGATAGCTCACCTCCATATCCACTGCTCTCCCTTTCCATTCAGCAAATGTGGAAGAGGTGGAGACAGCAGGTACAAAAAGGTGAAATTCAGCCACTCTGACCTGACTGTCTCAAAGACAGATTCCCATGACTGAGTTAAATACATTACATTACTCTGTAGTCATCAAGAGCAATGCACACCTTCAAAATATGATTCATCTGGACTATATTAGGAAAGGGTGACTCATCATGTATTGATATATAGTGCCTTTTCATAGATTCCTATAAACTGAGGCCAGGGTGACTAATTTAGACTAATATATCCATCTTTTGAGTGTTTAAAAATCAGATAAGAAATTATTTTATGAAATAAGGGCTCTCTTAAGTCTGATGATGCTCTTTTATTGCTGCTGCAAGGTTTGGAACTGAAAACTAATCCTCTTTTCCTCAGAGTATATTTGCAGGGGTAACCACCCTGTGATTCAAATGTGAGAAAAAGCAAGATTTTCCTTAGAATTATTTCAGCAATGAAAAGAAAGATTCCTGTTTACTCTATGTATTACATGATGTTTACCTTAGCATTAATTTCACAAAATAACTTGCTCAGTACTGGTCAATGACACATGCAAATAGTGTTTTATCTTAGTTTATTTAAATTCCTTATGGTGACCACTTATTTCCCTTTCTTTTCATTACGTTTTGTAATTTTCTGGTGATTTTTCAGCCTGATATCTGGAATAGTCAAAGAAATAATCATTATTATTTACAGGATGCCAGTCTTTCACCTGAAATTATCTAAACCAATATTTAGAAAAAAAAAAAATTAAATTATATGCTGTATCCAGAACAAAATCACAATATCCAGCAGATCAGTATTGCCAAATTGCCAGGTCCAAATCTGGGGTAGAATTCACTCTTCGTCTTATACTACTACTGAGAATCTAAGGTAAAATATCTGAAACATCAAAGGAATCCAGCCGGAATCACACATGAAATTAACTTGGAAAAATAGACATTGTTGCCTGTGCAGCCATATGTTTTCATTGAGATTGAATAAGAGAATAAAAAGAAAGGGGAAAACTTACAGACAGAATAGTATATATCAGAGTTAAAAAAGAAACTTATTTTCAAAGGAAAAGCCACAGGAAAAAAAAGTCCTTTTGGAAAAAGTATCCTGATTACAAAAATACAGCTGTAACTGTACATTGTTTTAAATGGAAATACAAATTAATCTGTGGTTGGGAAGGGGGCTTTTCAGCTGCAGCAATGATGAGTAGCCCTAACCCTTCAATGCTGTTCCTGGAAAAGACTCAGTTCTGGTACTTGCAGAGGCTATTGAACATGGGCTAGTGTTACTCCCCTTTAATAGTGTGTGTTACGGCTTCCCCTGGAAAACCATTCTACCCCACCAGCGGTAGCTGCAGCGTGACAACACCTTTCTGGAGGCTCTCCACCGCCCAGGGCAAGCAGCCACGTTCTACGGCCACATAGCCATGGCAGCACTGATGGCCTCTCGGTGCTCACAGAGGCAGTGACAATCATCACAGCCAATATTCACTTTATTTCAACCACAGTAACAAAAAGTTACAGATTACCTGGGGCGGTGGGAGAGAAGGGGAAGGGGTGTTTGTGTTTTTTGGGTTTTTTTTTGGTGGGTTTTTTTTTTTTTTTTGCTTTGTTTGGGTTTTTTTATTATTTTATTTTTAACTTATGGAAAATTTTACTTTTACCTACTTTAGAGATGTAAAGAGGTCACATTCCTGTAAGTATTGGTTCTCTCATCTGTTAGATAATCTGCCTTGCCCCTCTGTAAAGGGAAGGTGTTGACATTTGCCTATGGCTTGCATCAAGCAATGCTTTGTAAGAGCAAATGGAATATTCATGCTGCAGGTCAGTTTGTGCACACCATTTATAGGAGACATTGGGTGCTAAAACAAGCTGCTCAATTGCCAAAGGCTCTTTAATTTGTTATACATGGAAAAACATTATTAAATATAACACCTTTAGTACCACAGTGCCTAGTAATGCTATAGCAGTCAGGGAAGAGTCAGTCATTGGGTGTCTACTGCAAGCTGTCTGAGAAGGATTTCCCCCTTTGGATATTAAAAGCAAAACAAACCCAACAGAAACGAATTATTCCTTTACTAATTAAAACATACAGATCAACTTATTTTAATTTTTTAAGTCAAAAGAATGGGGGGAAAAAATGCTTATTCCTGCAGAATAACTCTGTTGTGTGTTCATCACCACAGAGGGGGACTAAAAGGTAGCCACAGTATGACAGATCTTTTCTCTAAAAGGTTCCATATCATGTTAAAAGTTGATACAAACCACAGGAACTTCCAGTCACAGACAGAAAAGATGAAATTGTTGAGCCAGGGGAGTAAAATCAGTAGTGCAAAGGATCAAATAAACAGAGAGTTTTAGAAACAGGTAGGCAACTTCTCTGAATATACATTTCTAAAACACAAGTCTTTAAAAAGAGATGTTGAAACTGTTAACATAAAGAGCTATAATAACAGAATATGGTTTAAAAAATTGTTCTGTGCAAGAAAAGTTGAATTGTTCTTTTGTGGGTCTATTGACTTCTATCCTTTCTTATTCAAGCAAAAAAAGTAAATCAAAAACCTCTCTCACACCAGATGTCAAGTCTGCATATCCTCTAATTTCAGAATTCAAAGCTTCACATATATTGCAGGTCAAAAACTTGCAAAAGCCCTCTTTCTTCTTGATAAAACAAACTAGAAGTCTCAATCCATTACCTCCTACACTTTGAGTTGTTTGAAATTGTATTTTAAATTTAATTTTTTTTTTTGCTAGACCTAGATCTAGAATTTTTTAGTGAAATGAGTAGTGAAGACAGACCTTGAGAAATAAACCTGAGGAGGAGAAACAGTGGTTATTCAAACCTTGGAAGTATTCTGATGAAATAAATACAACTAAAACATAAAAAATATCATGCTTGTTTTTCCAACCACAATTTTAGAGATTAAATATTTGTCTGACTTTAAACTCACAAGCCTTGAATAAATTCTAAAAATACATTGAAATTTCTAGCCAGAATTCCCCATTAGTTATGTGAAGATATTTATCAGAATATTTACTCTTCTCTTAGTAGAACTTATACCTTGTGTTTTTAAAAGAAAAAAAACCAACAGGTTGTGAGTGTTCATCACCTGCAGCAGTGACAGCTAAAATAAGCACAAATTTCACAAAAGGATTCGAGGTTCATATATTCCTGCACTGTGATCTCACACTGAGAAAAGAGAAAATGTACTCATTGTAGCTGTCACTACTTTTCAGCATCTTCATGTTGCCTTTTTAATTTATCATTTACAGCAGTATTGGTCTAATAACAGTACTCCTTTTCTTTTGGGCAATTTTATAATGTTTGTGCAGAATTCTTACTAGCTTCACTTCTTCAGAAACAAGATTTTTATTTATTCAAAATAAGAGAACAAATGTCAGGTTAAGCCCAGCTGAATAGCAAAAAATGGATGAGTGTTACTTATTCCATGCCAAATTACATGTCTGGATGTGATGCAAGTGCATCACTTGTAGTAGAAATAGGCACATCTTCCACAATTTCAAGGAGTTAAACCAAAATAAATAAGAATTTGCCCCCCAGAGATGCAGCTGCATTATCATACTGTTCTCTCACATAGCTCTACCATAACATTGTGCATTCTTTCAAAACAATAGCACACCAAAGTTTTATACCTATCTTGCTCTGACTGCCTTAAATCACTGCAACAATGTTAGTGTTGGACTTTTAGGAAATCATGGTTTTTAACTACAGGCCATTTGCTGCAGTGAATCACTTGGGGAGGTTGAGAGGTTTTGACAGGTCTTCTGAAGTAACCTTCAGAGGTGAACTTGGAAGACAGTTGCTTCCGTTTTAGATGCTGTCCCCGTGTAAAAAAAAAAAAAAAA
>VXAY01001664.1:522304-643043 GCA_013399855.1 Oxyruncus cristatus
AAAAAAAAAAAAAAAAGAAAAAAAAAGCAGGTTTTTAACGGACCCATCTGTTGTTTCAAAGCTTTTTCCCTGTGAGCTGTTTGTATAGTATCCTCACTACTACATCTAGACCATGAAGTATGGCTCAGTGAATAACTAACTGATGATTACATTTATGAGTAAAGAGTACTCATAACAGACAGCTACTTCCTACAGGTGACAAGCAATCTTTGGCTGGGGCTTCACCTGACTAGTCATTTTGGGACATGATCACAAGGGCTGGAGACTGATGAAATTATCCTGTCTAACATCAAACACAAAGCGGTTGTAAATCAGCTGAGGCTGTGGCAGGAGGAGAACAACTCATTCTTTATGCAGTAGTGGCAGCTCTTTCACCTAGTAGCTACATTAAGAATCCTAACAATGTCATTAAGTGACCACAGGAAGAACTTAGTAAATATTTATTATTGACATTTGTATGAATTTAGCATTGATTCAAAGGGGAAAAAATACTGTGAAACACAAAGCTGAGCTATTGTAAAGCAATAAAATCGTTTATTGGGGGGGGTCAGAGTGTACTGGGACAATACTCGCAAGATACATACATAAAATATGCCCATTTTAACTCTGTTTGACCTTGTAGAGCCATGTAGGTGCTTAGCTGACATACCATTATAATATCCCAATGGCTTGCTCCATAAAAAGAAGATGATAAATACCTGACCTCTGCAATATAACCTTTTCTTCCTGAAGAATAAATAATTGTTTTTCAAAACAAATATGAGTTAAAAAACATGCATCTGCTTCTGCTGGCCTGACATAGACAAGAGATAAAGAAACATTTTAGGAATGAATTTGTATGTTACCATTGGAAAAGTTCAGGTTAATAAATACCTCCTTAGTTGTCCATATATTTAGGAGTTTACTTCTGTGACTCCTTCTGCTGCTATTAGAAAGACAATATGCAAATCTGCCCACAAACAAATACAATTATTAAAAAATGTTCCCTGTATAACTACGTGGAAAATCAAAAGTACCTTGCAGACATGAACTCTTCATTGGAGAAATATATTCTGAGGGAAAAAAACCACCAAATCCACAAACAAGACCATCCAAGGTAGGCAGAAATTCAGTGAAGCCCATTGTTTTGATATTTGGAAGCATGCACCTAGTGCACAAGAACATTGGAGCAGATCTGGAGTAGGAGCCCATATTGTGATCACCCACTTAGTTTGGGACTGAAAATGAAAATTATCTTTGTACATTTGTGCATCCTTTAGCTCCAGTACCTAATTCCACAGCTTGCTCTCCCCTTCCCTCTCCAACAGTCTTTTACCCATCTATTAGCTACCAGGCTTCCAAGTAATAAATGTTTCATCTGTTAGGTTTTGTGACTGAAAATCACAAAATGCACTGTTGAAGTTATTTGTAGAGCATTTAGGATACTAGATATTCAACACAGGTTGTCCAAGTTACTAATAAGATGATTGTGAATTCACTTTAGTAATGCAGACCTGTTGGTGGAACAGGGGGTGGGGGGGCATCTGACTGCTTAAGGGCTTTCCCTGTGATGAGCAGAATTACAGGCCTTGTTTCAATATTTATACATACCTCCATACAGAATGATTGCTCTGTGTGTCTGCAGCACATGATATGTGTATAACACACCCAATCCATGTATTTTATGAAAAGCTCCTTCCCAAAGCTCTTTCTCTCTAATGTCAGCTTGCCTCAATTCACATAATAGGAATCCTGTCTCCCCTGCCCCACCAGAAAAATTCCCCTCCACACCAAGGCATTCCCAAGTTCTCTGAAGAGCAAAAAGTACTGAAGAGGGGGAAAAAAGATTCCCTTCAGGGAAAGACATAAATGGATGGAATGATCATCCTCCAACACTCAAAAGAAAAATATTTTCCTAGTGCTTTCTTTGATGGCTATGTTTGTGCTCTCCCTTGGCAGTGCTCCTTTGGTGCTTACACTTTAATTGCCCTGCACTTTGCTTGAGCAAGGTATGCACTGGCTGGCCGCCAGTGCTGGCTAAGATTCGTCTTGTCACTACAGTGTCTAACAGTGTGTACAGAACAATATCCCAATTAGATCCCTAAATGCTGGAAATGTGATACACTGCCATTGTGCTTCTCTGGGACCAAGAGGCGAGAAGTTTTGAGAAACAGATTAGCCATGAATGTTCATTCTGATCTCTTGCACCATAACAGTAAAAGCCTCAACAAAAATATTTTTTTTGGTATCATAAATTACAGCAATGATTCTGCATTAGTGCTTCCAGTGTCGATTAGGGGGGACTGAGTTTAGTACCCCCCATGTAGGCCTAGGTCATTGGCAGAGTTACCATTCTATTTTTCATAAGATTACTGTTTAAAATTACAATCCCATCAGTATTTTTCCTTAAGATTCCTTGTCTCTTATTTTAGCAAAAGGATTTTCTTACCCCTCACTACACAAATTCCATCTGCAGGCCTTGTGGCTATTTCAAGGGGGAAATCTTCTCCTCCATTAAATTATTCCAGAAGTTCCATGAGAACTGGGGAATCTTTCCCAGTAAAATATATGAAACACAGAAACTGAATATTGTGAAGAATGAGACTTAGAGATTTTCCTTCTCTCCTTTAAAAAAAAACAAAACAAAAACCAAACCCACAAAAACCTCTGTCATAGGAAATGACTAAACAATTACATTAAGCTTTCCATAGTCAGATCTGATCTTCACTGTCTCATTTTATCTGTTCAAGTCACCTTTCCTTTCTTTCTAATGAAAAGTAAATATTAAAAGTGGAAAATTATTTACATTCTTAGCATTTTTGTTGCTGAAACTCACATTTCAATCTTTGTTCTCCTTTTAAAAATGCACTGATTTAAACACTTTTTTAAACCTATTTGGAAAATAAAGTCAATTGGATATCCTGTGTCCTTCCCAACTTGCTCATGGTGTTGCAGGAATAGACACTGACAGGACAACAATAATTTAACTGCTGGGGCCTACATTTTCCCAGGAGAATTTGGTCCTTGTGAATAGCAAAAGACAAAGTCATTCTCTAATGTGGGATCCTTCCACCTCCCACGTGCATCAAGGTGTTTCACTGCAGAGGATTCATATGCAAGTGTCAGATGTCTGAAGCCCAAACAGTTTTGTACTTCACAACTTATTTTTAAATCTTTCACATGAGTCCTAAAACTTATGGGCTTCATTCACACCTTGCTTTACTTGTGGAAATCTTACAGATGCTGTAAGTACTAAGCAGGGGGTAAGTACTGAGGGGGAAAGAACCAAAGAATTATTCTCATGTGAAGGAGGTTGACCAAAACTGGTCCAACATGGTCTCACTGGGAGGAAACAAGAGGCATCTTTGCTTGCAGCAAATTTCTGTGGCTCTGGTACAAAAGAGGCAAAGGAATTTCTTTGACTTGGGTGACTCTTATAAACCTGCTAGTATTAAACTCCAAAACACAGATGTGCTTACTTCTGTCATTTCCTGTCTGCCAAAATTATTTACAGAGTGCCCACAGGCTCAGAGGATTAACATGGAAAGGGAAGCCAAAAGTGCTAACCTACACTAAGGCCAGAAAGCTGCTTTTACCACAGGCTCTGCCTGCAGAGATGGAGGGAAGAGAGAATCCCTCCACCATCTCATCCCTGTCCCACACAGCAAGACCATGGAGTATTTGCTCTGCATAAAGTATCTTTTCACTCCTTTTTCCCTGTGTGAGCTCCAGACAGACAGTGGTGAGGCAGCTGAACCCTCTTACTGTGCCAATGCAAGGAGTCGCTGCCACTTATTTATCTTCCCTGTTCCTTTTTACCCTGTCTGCTGCTCGACCATGTCCAACAGAGAGCAGGCAAAAAGGTCTCACCATTTCCTTGCTGGTGCTGTTCATTCCATGTCCAGGTGTGATCCACATTTTGGCAAATATGTGAGAGCGCTTTATCCATCCATCCCTGCTTCGTTGTCAGTGACACCTGCACTGGATGCAATTGCAATTCCCGTAATTCCTGTAACTCTCAAAGCCCCAAAATCGCAGACACTTTTTTCTCCTCATTGATAACATTCCCAGTGCTGCTGCATTCAGCTTGCAGCCAGTGGAACAGAATTTGCCACGAGGAGAGATTTGATTGTAGCATTCATAAGAAAAAGATACTTAAAACCAGCATGAATATTAAAATGAAAGGTTATGTGGCATATATCTTAAATTTTGATAATAGGTAAAAGTGCATGATATCATAGAAAATTCACCCACATTAATCTCTGGTTGAGCTCTAGATAATAACTGGGTATGCACAGTCTGTCTATGTGGGCCCCCTAATCTTTAAGGAGTTTCAATTGGTTATAATTAAAGGTTTCAACCAAAATAGTAAAAAGAAAGATACAAACTGTCTTTCCCCAAAAGAAGCTAGACTGCATCAGTGTGCACTACTGCTTATTTTGCTACTTATTTTCATTGATTTAATTAAATTCAAAGATCAATTCAAGTCTTAACAACTTAAAGTTTTATAATTTGCTCTTTAACCTGTCTTTTTTTTTTCCTGGTTTACAGGCATAAGATTATATTCTAATAATATGTGCAATATTCAGCATATTAAGAGCTGAACACATAAATTGCTGTTTAGAAGAGTTTGCTCTGCAAATACGTTAAGCTACTTACTTGAGTTTACTGTAAATTTGAAGTGTGGGTTACTATGTTGAGGCGTTCATTTGATGTGGTAGCCATAAATTATTGTTTATGCCTGTAGCTGTTACAATTCCGAGGAATAAAATCTTTAGTTGAAATTTAAGTCAGTAAAATAAAAAGAATAGTAATGATCTTATATCTGAAAAAAAATAATTTCTCAAAGTTTTCTGTAGTACAACTCAATTTTTAATAGAACTCTGAAGATGTTTACCTTGCACGTTGAAGATAAAGAGCGCAGTCAAAATTAAATAAAAAACAAGATTCTTGTGGTATCTTAATGTTTTAGGCAGTTTTGCCCTCTTTTCCTTTACTTAATTTTTAGCACAATTTGAATGAATTAATGTCTTTGTTGTAAAACATTTATACAAGCAACAAGGAAAATTATCTAAATGTACAGTATTTGAAGAGGAGATTGAAAGATTAAAAAATTACTAAAGTTTAATCCATGAAGATTAAAAATCTGCACGTGTTGGAACCTGTTAAAACCAAGCCTGCAGGTGGGATTGTAACTGATCACATAGAGCAAATAAGCAAGTGTAATTTTGCATTTATTTGATGTAAAATATATTTACAGCTAAAGGTTATTTCAACTGTGTGGTCTCTCTGTGCTAGATACAAGAGAAAGAAAAATTTCTCCTGGCTGGCTTTTAATTTTTTTTCTGTCATCAATCTGAATTGCTCACTTCAAGCACTTCCTCTTTTTCCTCCCTATAAATTATAGAATCACAGAATCAATTAGGTTGGAAAAGACCTCTGAGATCACCAGATCCAACCTTTGATCATTGAGTCCAACCTTTAAATTAGAGAAATAACAATATATAATTATTACATAATAATAGTCTATATAATTAATAACTCAATATATTAAGAATAAATTAAATAAATACACATGATCAATGTAATAAACTACACATTACAATGAAGTCCTGTATTTTCTTGTGATAGGATTATTGAAGAATAATTGCAATGGTTACTAGCCATTTGGCAAATTGCTCAAGTAACTAGAACCTTAGTCATAAGAAAGAGAGAAAAATAAAAAAAAATTAAAACCTGGATTACTTAGTTATATGTTACATACTTCAGTGCAGTAAGAGCCTTGCTTTGTGGCAGCACGTGGATGGATGTATCTGACAATGAGACTTGTCTTCCACAGGGCCGGTACCTCATTCGCTGTCGTGTAGAGCTGACAGTCCAGTGTTAGGAAGGAGAGATCATAGTTTGGTGACTCACTTACACTTCCCAACAGTGACATCAACGTACATAGCTGCTCTAATCAGGCTTACACAGTCCCACCCTTGTCTCTGTTGATGAGGTGCAGTTGAACCATTAACTTGCACAAATGAATGGCCATTAGTTTCACCTGTTTTTCAAAGGACAATGTAGACCCTGACTGCATTTGTGCTTCTTTACCTAGCCCAGGGAAAGAAAAATACTTGTGGCACATATCCAAAAGATACATAGATCAGAGAGATGAGAAATCATATAAAACATTTGCACTGTGAAAAATCCTTAATTAATAAAGCAGAAATAACCAAGGCTTTCCAGAAGGAGCACAATCTGGGCATCTTAGTCTGTGCTCAGTGGTACATTACCCATACAAAGGAAGGATGCAAATATACAAATCTCTCCTGTTGTCAGTTGGCCTTAAAGCTTTTGCTGTTGTTTTACAAAAATTTCACCCATATCCTCTAGAAGACCACTTGCCTCTTCTCTAGGTTTCCAGAAACCTGACTGCTATGAGCAGAAATCTGGCCTGGGTGAAGGCTCTGTTACCTAACCAAATCTCATGTCAGATGCCTGGAACATGAGTCGATCATTCTTGATCCACTTGTGCACTTATAGAAATTTGGGTGGTGATATTCATTCAGATAGGTTAGATGATATTGCTCCTTCTAACCTTGATTAATCTCATCCCAGCAAAAAAGGCTACACTTCAGCCCTCCTCCTTATTGCACTTCCCCCAAACGCATTACACCTTACTTTAAAAAAAAATGTAAATTTATTTATTAGAAAACTTAGAAAGGTTTGTGGAGAACCTTTTAATTAGGGTAAATGCAGCTCAAGCAGGGCTCATCCACTTCTGATTGGGCAATAGAGATTTTGCCTCCTTCTTGTATATACAAACCAATTGACTTGCGCATATCTATAGTTTCTTGTATGTACTAGCATGGCATCAATCCTGTCCCTTGTCATCCCTTATATTCATAACGAAAATTTCAAAACAATTTGTTGTTATGTAGAGGGTGGGGAAAGAGAAAAGAGAGAGAGAGAGAGATAAGAGAAGTCGTGTTCTTTGCTTCTTCGGTCTTTAAGTTAACTCTGTTTTCATGATTCCTGAAAGCTTGCATTCTGCAAAGTTTTCATTTTATTTTTGATAACAGTGCCCAGAATGGCAAACCCAGTGAGTAAAGAGAAAAAATCAGTTATGTACGATAATAAATGGATTTCTGCCAATGACAGGTCATGATACAGAAAAAAAAAATCTGTGATGACCCTCTTTCCTCTGCTCTCATTTATCTCGTACTGGTGACCACTGATAGATTTCTGCTGTATGATTTATTGCAGAAAAACACCACCTAGAAATGGGCTTTTGATAAAATTGTTCAAGGATTCCTGGACAATAAATCCTAATCTTTACATGCATGCTGCAAGATGTTTCACCTTTCTTATGCTATAAATAATATATGCCAAATGTGATAATAAATCCATACATCTAAGCACTATCTGTGTGGTTTAAGAAATAAAATTACAATATGTAAGCCTGATATTAATAGCAGCTATATAGTGCCAGGAATATTGATGGCAATATTCGTTTATTTGTGATCCAAATTTCCAGCACTGTGTTGTACTGAAATTTCATTGCTTTTATCAGCCTGGACGGTTATCTTCTGTAAGGAAATCTGTGATAAACACGACAGACAATAGCTGTCTTGAATAAACAAATATGCTCCTGTAGGTCTGCCAAGAACCTTGCCAAGGAAATCAGCTGAAATTTTCAAGTATGCTCTAAGCAAAGATCTCTCTTCATAATTAATCATCTACAGTAGGAAGTGTGTGATAGCATCTGTCACCTCCCTATGACCCTACAACTGTTACGGTGGGGTTAAATGCACACAAGCACAGCATTTAAAGCTCTTTACAAACCACAGGCTCAAGGTCAGGATCTGGCTTAATTTTACTCCAGAGTAGGAATGAAGTATAACTTCTGTCTAGAGCATATGTGCTATGGTAATGGTTTTAAGCCCAAAGACTGACTTTAATTACTGAGTCCTGTACAAGCTATAAAATATTGCAAGCATTTTTCCCTTATGTATCCGGAAAAAGCAAGCAAGCCTTTACCTCGGATGTGAAAACAAGCAAATAAGCTCTTTGCAGCCAGAGTTGATCATCTGGGATTTGGAAAAGAAGAAATTACATCAGAAAAATAAGAATAATGATAATTGTAAGAGACAGAAGCAAAAGGTGTTATGATAAGAGTGAGTGACAGAGAAAACAAAATAACTCAATGAAACATGCTACTCTTAATTTTTTTTCTCTTGAGACAAAACCTTTTTTGCTATTGTTAGAAGTCTGATGCAGTCAATTTTGACTGAGTTTTCTGTTTTGTTATTTTTTTTTTTTTAAATTAAACATTGCTGCTTTTTTTTTATTTCCTGCCAAAGGAAAATAAAATATCTGCCATGCACCTGTGCAAAATAGTGAATGTTACTGCTGTATTTTCCATGCATAATGACTTGCAGGGGATTTTCTGTTAACGCCTGTGAAAGACGAATGTATTCTACCCAGAAAAAGTGACAGTGCCCTAAGTTTCACCACGGAAACTTAAGGGACACTAATACTGAAATACTGAAAGGAAAAAAAATGGGGAAATCTGCAAAAAAAAAAAAATCCTTTAATTGGAAGGGGCCAAGCCCACATAAAGAGTGTGTTTGATTTCAGCTGTGTCCTCTGATCTATACTGAAGGTCAAAGAAGGAAATGCCACAGAAGTTATGATTATGTGAAATGAAGTGAGAAACAACGATTTAGCGTAATAAATACCTCCTGCAACTAGAGAATGTTCTGCTCACTGAAATTGTCTCCCAGGTGTCTGCCTGTCTCCAGGACACATGGATAATCCCAGGCTGAAATGACAGTGAGGTATGTCGTTTTTAGAAATACATGACTAATGTTGGTTTATATGAAAGAAAACTCACCTTGCAACTCTAAAATACAGCAGAAACCTCTCCTTTCTGGTTTGCCTGAGTCAAAACATCAACTTTCCACCTTCAATTCTGGTATTTGAATTTCAGTCAACCATAAAAACCTATACAATTTTCTTGATAAATTCCTCTGTCCTCTCAGATGCAAGACAGACTAAACTACTCCTGTACTTGAACCATGTCCTAAAGGGCACTTATTTCTCTACAGGCAACAACTCTGACAATTCTTGGAGGAAAATCTTCTGACAAAGCATTATAGGCCATCAACCCTCTGCTGTCATGATACTGCACTTGCAGTTTATGAAACTATTGAGCTCAATTTCTTGTTTTTACAAATGGACCCCAGAATCATTCTGGGTTCAGATCTGTTTCTCAGATCAGATATTCTGCCCTCCCCCATGCCAGAACTCCTACTTCTTTTTTTGTATATATATTTTTTTTGTCTTTTTATTTTCTTTCTTTTTTCTTTCTTTTTGACAATTGCTCTCTGAATATAAAATAAGACCATTCATTTATCAAATTTCTCTTTATTTCTCCATGAGGAGTTTCCTTACCAGTAATTTTTTCTTGTGCTATTTGAATAAATTTGCATTTATTTTTAAAGAAAAAAAATTAAAAAAGGGTAGAAATGTCTGAGCACAAATTCAGAGGATGATTTTAAAAAATGGAATTTTCAAATTCAAAGAATATTTTGCATATTATCCAAGAAAGAACCCAGAAATCACACTACAAGGAGACAAGATTGAGTAAAGTCCTCCACAACAAAAAAAGAGGTCCAAAATGAAAATTTTCTCAAATCTGCTGAAATCTACATCTGCGGAAAGTGACGGATCTCATTATTTTACTAAAAAGCAGGTCATATGGAAGGAAGAAAACACTCACCCTCCTCCTTGCTTTGGGAACTCCTCCAAGAGCACACTCAGCGTTCTGAGCTGAAAGTGCCAGAAAAGCAGTGTGGAGGTGAGAACAGCCACTGTAACAGAATATCCTTCACCAGCGTCACCCAGCTTGCCCAGTTCGCTCCTCTTCAGCAATTCTGGCCTGAAATACTTGCAGGTTTGCTTCCAGGACCGTAAGCAGCTGGTAACTAGTAGATTCCATGTATGTGTGAAAGGTATAAGGCCATATCTGCTTCACTCTCCCCGGGAGCTGAGCCCACCTTGATATATTTTTAATCTCCATGGATGATAGGGACGTATTCATTCATCCCAGATCTGTCTATGGTTTATTTTTAAATCCAAAGATGTTGCTGTCTGTTTAAGATTTTCATGCATGGATGGTATGAACACTCCTGAACATGTTCATAATAATGCTTGTACCTTGCACAAGCATCGGAATTACTGGAGTCACTTTGGTCTCCTTAGCCTCATTTTTCTGATTTGCGTATAAACATTTTTCAACATTCTTTGAAAAAATATGGCTTAAAAATGTCTATAAACCAAAATAACCCAAAGACTTGGTTGGAGAAAAACTGTGAAGTGAACTCAAAAAGTCCTGAGAAACATGTTTCCCCTGAAAGTCAGGCAATTTGGTTTTGGAAAATTGAAAACTGGAATATGTGAAAATGGCCTAGTTTTTAAAGATTAGCCTTTAAAATTTCACTTTTTAAAATATGTTGGGTTTTTTTCTCAGAAAAAAATCAAAACCTTTAAATTATTTTTTTTTTTAGAAAATCCAGAAATAACTTGATATATATATATATTACTGTGTCAGCTTTTATCCCTTTGTTTTATATAACTATATATTATTATTAATTTTTATAACAGAAATTTCATTAAGATTTCCAGCTGGGTAACATGATGAATTTATCAAAGAATGCAGTTTAAAACTTGAGTACTGAATATGTCCATAGAAAGTTTATTCAAAGAATTTTTTCTGATGCAGTGATTAGTTCCATTGAGAGTTGCCAGTAAATTGTACACCCACACTGGCATAAGCTCACTGGAAGTGAATATTACCTAGTATGACCATTGTAATTCTTTACTAAAATAGATTGTGATTAATCAATTAATAATTTAAAATGGAAAACATCTCTTTTTTCTTTTTACCAGACTGAGCTGCTATATGAATTTTATTTAGTATAATTTTGGCTTAAAAGTAGAGAGTACCTTTCAAAGACAGTGGAATTAAGCAGAATCAACTGTTCAAAAAATTAATTTGTCCTCCATTTTTCAGGTAAGAGCAAAGTGATGCCGGACAGCAAAGAAAAGGAAGAAACCTCTCCTGTCAATGTCTGGTTCAAACACTGGCTCAGGTACATGTGAGGTAATTTATGGGAGCGTAATGATCTGCACCAGGAATCTCAAGCTCAACCTGCCGCATGACTGAGCTAGTTTCTATAAAGGACCTAGCAAGCTGGCGCCACAGCAAATGAAGAAAATGAGTTTAATCACTTTACAAGCTTTCTGCTTGTGATCTTTCTGGCTATATCTGAATGAAACATAGGAAGAAAATAGTCACAAAAAGGTGTGCTGGATGCCTCTGTAGTTGATGATTGTTGAGACGTGGGAGGAAGGAGGGGAATTAGTGTACCTAAGGGGATGTCAGGCAAGTGAAAACAAGGACGTTTTACGAGCAATACACGGGAAGTCTGAGGATCACAATGAGAAGGATGTGAAAGCAGCTAGACGTCTGTCCTCTAGAAGTGGATAAGGGCCTGGTAAGTGGGCTAGTAGTGGAGCCTGTAGCAAAGGCAGCTTCCTAAGCAAGGTATTTACATGATCAAAAAAGGTGTGTCTGGCTGCACGTGCAATATTTCTAAATAATATTCTTCTCCAACCACACCAGAACTGTACCTATTGATCTACAAAACAGCAATGTTTGAAAACACATCCAACAAGGTCTGCTTCAATATTACATAGCAGGACTGCAACTCCGTGTTCCAAAAAAAAACTTTGCAGGCACAACCATGCAATGATTCAGATCAGGTCACAGTAAATCATGAGGGTGATCAAATCATAGGGTTAGAAGGGAGTTATAAAGAGAAAGAAAATGATTTTGAAAAGGAATACAAGATATTAATTTGGAATTTCTTTGTGTTACGGGTTTGAAAAAAGTCATGATTTTGGAAAGGTACAGATAAACAGATAAAGCACAGATAAACAGAGAAACAATTTTTCTTTGTTGCTCTCTGTCATACAGTGCTTACAATAAACAATGTGTCTGCAGATTTATGAATGGAGACTTTAAATCAACCAGATTTTACTTTTTAACTTCTTCACACTGCATTCTTTGACCTGTTAGTGCAAATGTGTGCTATCAGAAGGTAACTCATGCTAAGGCATTCAGAATCCAGAAAGGGCTTTCGAGTAACTTGCAAACTGGAAGATTCCTTATCCCCCAACAAGTCCAAGAAAGCTGCATCAAATTCAAGGTCAGTAATGGCTAACAAGAAGCAAGGCTCCATTCTTCCCTGAATGATTAAAACTCTTACCTGACCCCTTATCCCGTGCTTCGCTACTTTTTTCAAGTGACCAAAATATTTTAATTATCAAAGCAAGTACTAGAAAAGTATTTTTCATAAAAATATAAATGAGGAAAAAAGGACAAAAAGCCCCTTGTACATTGTGATTCCTTCATTGTCATACTATTGAGGCACTAACAGCTTTCATTTTTCATCAACCTCTCCAGAAGAACAGAATACTTGAATTGCTGCATTGCTTCTGACACTGCAGCCTACACTCTATTGCATCAGCATTGATGGACACATTAAGAGAGAGAGGAAATATAGAGAGGCAGAACTAGATGACTTAATAAGGCTTTCTGACATCTTTTGCGGTGGAAATAGCTCTGTGGATAGCAGTGTCATTATGAACATCTAGTGCTACTGGCTATATTCACAAAAGCATTTACACTGAAGTCAACAGGCTGAATTTATGGTTGGGATAACTCCATGGTAGACAACAGGAATTAAGATGATTGAGTAAACATCTCAGAGCCAAGACCTAGATTTCCAAACTTATAGGTATGGTGTGGGGAAAAAATCTAATATTTCCCACTAGTTTTATTGAGGCTTTGGATGTCATTGCTTTATCTCTTTATGTAGTTGCGTGTATAAATTCACCATACAGATAATTCAATACAGCTTTTGAAGATCATTTGTATCTCATACATTGCAAGACCAGGGTATCCTATCCCACTTGGAACACAATGCTTTTGGTAGACACAGTGTCCCCAGCAGTCCCTGGGAACTCACCAAGGGCTTATTTTTTAAGAGCTCAACCAGATGAGGCACTTGGTGCCAAAGAGGGCACAGCAGAAAAGGTGCCTGTTCTCAGGGGACTGCAGTGGCTGAACCTGTGATCTAAACCTGAATGCTCAGACAGACTAATGCAGTCACGTCCCTCTGGCACAGGCCCTTTCACCACATCTGACTCTCAAACTCACTTGGCATTTGATTATGTTGAAACCTAGCGAGCAAGGTCACACCAGGCCCAGCTTCTTATCATTAGCTTTCAAATCAATTAACAACTTTTCTGTTCTGAACTCATTAATTAAAAAACTGTTAAAAAGTGCCCCAAGGGAGTATGTGAACAATGAAGGAGAGCAATCCAGGAGGGGATGAGCCAAACCCTGAGTGGACAGAGGCTCTCTGATTCCTGTTTGATGTCCTGGTGATTTAAGTAGACCTTATCTTATTTTTTTTCCAGTATTTAACCGCAAGAACTCCAATGAGTTACTGTTAATGTACAAACACGCCACACAGCTGCAAGTCTTAGAAACCCATCTGTATACTGAAATGTATTTGCTTTTCAAAGATTTTGGAATGCAAAGATTTTGGAATGCAAAGATTTTGGAATGAGCATATTTGCAAAAAAATTTAAAGTAATTTTCATTGATAAAAACACCAAATTGGATAAATAACAGTGATTTTTTATTATTGATTTGAAAGTTTTTTTGTGGGATATACTTACGTATATCTGACCAGGCTTGAAAATATACTTTAGATTTCCAATCTAAATAACAGAGATGTGAAAATAAGTCACAAAGAATATCACTTTATACACTTGACAGGATTGAGAAAGAGTAAGCTACCATAGTTTCATGTATATAATCCAAAGGTTGTCATAAAAAAACAAAAAGAATTTTTCTGTACTCTGTTATGTGCTCTGTTATACAAAAGAGTTTACCCCTGAGAAATCCGTACCTTAATAGCTTCCCATATCTCCGTCTTTAGTAATGTTGCCTCTTTTCTCAACAGCCCTGTAGCTTCTGTCACTTCCTTCTTTACCACATCCATGTTCCAGTTTTGTGCAGTTTATGACAGATGTGCAGAGCTGACCAAATCAGAACCGCTCCTATCATCGTCTGTCATGACTTTGTCATCATGCTTATGAAAATCTCTTGTTCAGCCCAGAGGATAATTCCAAATTTGCTGCTCTTACACATCCCTGTCTCTCCTGAACTACGTGGCACGTCTTCAATCTCTAAATCACATTGTGAAGATGTTCAAGGATTTCATGTTTCTTAAAAATGACCCGACAAATAATTGGAGCAAAACCCCATTCTGGGCTACAAAACACAAAGGCACTACTTGTGATAGCAGATCCCTCTCATCAGATTCTGGGAGGATATTCTGCAGAGACTTCATTGTGGGATTGCCTTGTACAACTCTGTGGACAACAGCCCTTAGCTGACATTGGAGTCAAGATGTGAAGCTAGGTGGGTTAGCTTTGCTGTTATCTGGTACAGACATTTCATGACTCACATCTGCTATCATGTGGGGAAACAGCAAGCTCTGTCTGTGACAACTCAAGAACGTCAACAGGTTTCCTTTGCTGGCAGAGAAAGGAAGAGCACATAGCAGTCCATGATGTGGCATAAATAAAATATCTCACTAAAGCTCTGGTTATTGCTGTCAGGGTCTGATTTAAGAATAAAGATTTTTGTTTATTCAAGATTGGCACTGAGGGTAAGATTCTGGTTGACAGCAACAGTCTGGTAGGTGCTCAGCCCATTCTCACAGTGTGTATGTGTATACAACTCCATATGCAACCTTGCAAACAAATCTGTATAAGCAAATTTATACGTTTGCAGGATACTGATAATTGGCTTAAACAAGACATTCAATTTTTCAATATAATACCATTACGCTATTAGCTTTGTTGTGAAAATTAGGATTTGTACCATTTTTTCAAATCACGACCGACTTTTCCACCTCTGATCTGTAATGTAGTTCAGTGATTCAGTCTAAGTAAAAAAAAAAAAGTAACTAAAAATACAACAAGGCTTGACTAATAATCGATTTGCAGACTTCTAAGAGCTGTCATGACTTGTCAGTCTTAGAAAAGAAGGTAAAAATTAGTTTTCCACCACTAAACAGTCACAAATAGCAGCGGTTTCCTTGGAGACTTAGCAGCAGTTCTCAAAACGCTGTACTTGCAGAAAAAAAGTGGCTTGTAAAGATACATTCCCTGTCCAAACTTTAATTAATGTCCTCTCTTAATTACGTACACCCACATCAACTGTGTGTATTTGGTGTTTACCTCGTTATGCCCTCCTCCATAGTCCTCTTTCATGGTATGTATATAATGTCTTGTGTATGTAACTTGCAAGTACTTTTTCCTGTATCGCTTACAATGTGCAAAAATCATAATTCTATGCAAAATTATTTATGTTTTTTCATTAAATACATATTTGCATTAATTGCCTACAATGATTACAGTAACTATCAGTTCAGGGGTTCTGAGTTTCCAGACCTAAAAACTGCATTGCAATCAAAAAGAGCCTTATTGCCTCCTAAGTGAACATCGTGAGAATAAAACCTTGAATTCTCCCATGAGGACAAAATGACAAAATGGCAACACAAACTGACAGAAAGTTCTGTCTCACCCTTTCTCAAGGTGAACTAATAAGTCAGACATGAGTTTTTGTCATGTATGTTGGTCTGTGTGTGTAGTCCTGCCCTCAAGCACTGCTCTCCCGTCTCCTTCTCCGTATAGTATCGGGGAGTTTGGTTTTGTCATCTACCACCCTGTCACAGTACCTCTACCTACTTTCAACCCCAGAGGCATAGTAGAAAGCCACATCATGAGTGGTTCCACAGTTTCTATAAAGAATGTTTATATTCTTTGTAAAGAACTGTTTAGGTGTATCAATGTATTTGTCTACCCACAGCTCTGTGAGAACGTTATCTATGGGTAATCATATTCAGAGTCAAGGAGCGAAAGTACAATATTAAAAAACATTAAAAATATTCCAATTACTATGCTAATTATAACTGAAAAGTTAATCACTGCAAAGTGTCTTCAACAACTTAAGTAAAATGCAAGTAAGAAATCCCAGCTTGCTGATAAACTACTTTCTTGATATCACAACTGAAATAATTCATTACCCATATCCTGAGCATCAGAAACTGTTCAGAATGGCAAAAGGCATTTTTAACAAGATGACATAATTAAATTGAGTGCTGATTAAAGTTCTACAGGCTTGCCACTAATCACTCAAAAGTTCCGATATTTCAGCACTAGAATTACATATTTATAAGTCACAATATATTCAAGGAAAATGTTTCATACTTAAAAGACAAAATGATCCTATGAATGACCTAAAAAGAAGAAAACAGACCTTGATATTGGTGGGAATTTAGCTCCTTGTTATATGAAAATTAAACAGCATACAACACAATACCTCTGATTTGGTGGATCTCACAGTCCAGGGATTAATTAGCCATCTGTTTTGTGTACAAATCATTTCAAGTCTGGACTTTTAACACTATATGAGATAGTATGCATTCATCCCATAAGAAATCCTAGCTTGAGCCATCAGCACACATCATGTCCATTTCATTATTTTGTGAAGATTTCATCTATGTTATCTCTCGTATTGTTAGATTGCTACATTTCTGTTTAAATATCAAGCATATGTATGTACATACTAGTATTTCTACAGGCATTTTCTACAGTTCATTGTCACCTTCAGCTTCTTCTGCCATCTTTCCTATTACTTACTGAACACGAGGCACAAGATTCTAAGTATAGCCCTTAAGTACTAGTCAGTTTGAACAGCTATCTAATCCTGTGATGCTATTTATCTCTGATCTTAACCAAGCCTCTATCTGAAACAGCAGAACGCTGACTTCCTTTTCATCCCAGTATAGACAGCAGTGGGCTCAAACTGCAATGTCTGAGCTAGGTTGCCACGAGTTTGCAAGTGGTTCACATTTAAACCACTAGAGCTGAACCTGACCTGATGGTTTCCTGTAAGGGGCAGATCCTGAACAAAACCGCTCTGCTTTTCCTGTTCAGCCTTAATAAAGCTACTTTTCACCAGTACAGCTTCCAAATGGTCAAAGATTATCATCTTAGATGATAACCTACTCAACTAAGACAAAAATATTCTGATTCCATTTGTTGATTTTCCAGGGGTAAGACTCACTCAGGTGGTTTCAGTAGCCCATAGAGCAGCCACCTCTTGCGTTGCATCACATAAATGTGTCTGTTGAACTGAATGATGTTATGGAGGCATGGAGTCCTGCAGTGCTACATATGAAGAGGTAGTGGAAGGTGGCTCCAGTGGGGAATCAGCCTGGCTTCTGCCACAGCAAGGAGAAGACCTCATGCTGACCAGAGAGGCACTGAAATCTCAGTGTGTCTGTGGCTTCTGAAGCCCTCATGGGCCAGAACTTTCCATGGCATTTCAGCACACTCTTGGTTGTTCCTTTCTTAGTTTGTTTTTGTAACACTTCTCTCTTTAAGATATAAATAGAACAGAGTTCACTTTGCTGTACTTTGTACTTGCAGCCCTGGTAGTGGGAGCTACACAGATGTTTCAATAGCTGAATATATTCCTGTGTTTTATTCTTTCACATAGTCACTCAATTCAGTGGCAGACTTCCACCTTGATAACCAGTAATTATAATAATCTTTAGCAAAGATAAATGAGTTGTTTTAAAATGCTTCATATTTGGCAATCTAATGTTTCAGTATTTTATTTTAAGCTTAGACCTGATGCTTGTAAGGACCCTCTTTGGGGTGGGACCTAATTTTCTGCGCTTTTAAATCAAAATTTGCATGCTGTGTAGACTATAATTTATATTTGCATACACAAAGCTAGTGATCTTAATTTTTTTACTATACATCCTTTGCTTCATCAATGAATGGAGGACCTTTAGTTACATACAATGTAATCAGATTGATACAGAACATTTTGTGCATTTCCTGTCTGTTCCCACTAATTTTATGTAAGGTTGGAGTAAGTGCAATTTTGAAACTCTGACTGAGTTCAATATTTATAATCAGTATCTTACTCCTGAGTATTTCATACAAAACTTTATTTCAAACCCTGGTTAGAGGCTCACTATGGTTAATCTAGATGTGTCAATTTCTGGGTGGCAGGAAGAAAGTTGGAATTCTAGGGGTTAATGAGCCAGATGTTTTTAAGTGGTCTCAGTGTGAATGTTATGGGACTTATGTGAAAAAATCCCTGTTTAAGAAAATCTTGAGAAGAAAGGGGAAAGAGAAGTGGATGGAGGGGTTGGTAAGGCAAGACCTAAGGCTGCAAAGTGTTTACATTGTTCTCAGTAGATAACAGTGGAGAAACAAAATCATGGTCTCCTTTTCTTCTGAAACCTGACCTTTTGTCTGCTTGTCCGCAGCAGACAGTGGTTATGATTTAAAACAAATAGATTATTCCCCTTCATTAGTGAGTTTTAAACTGCCAAACCTTCACTAAGTGTTCTTATGGTGCCTTTGTAAGGCAGTGTGATGGAAAAAATAGCCATGTATTCCTGCCAACTTTTCCACAATAGAAAAAACCTTTTGCAATACCGCGAGTAGAATACCGGTTCTCTCTCAGCACCTTGAAAACACAGATTCCTAATTGCATTACAGGGACAGAGGGCAAACAAGTAGACAACAATGTATTTCCCTTCTTTTGTTCCTTATACTAGAATTCCTCTTTTTTAGCATAAGAAAACACCTACAAATTAGAGACCAGTCACAAAACAAGTATGCCACTCATGGCCATTTATTCTGCTTATCTGCTAAATCCCTACTTCACAGGCTGCAAAAGCACAAGTTAGAAACTGGTCATAAAACCAGGCAAAGACAATAGAATTCACACTGTAACAGTGATGTGACTGAAATCCAACTGCTTCAGTGACTGAAATCCAACTGTTCAGCTTGAGAAGACGAGAAATAAAGGAAAAAGGTAGAATAGCATTAAAGTAACTTTCATTCCAGAGCTGCCCATCAGTTGAGCATCAATTGAGAAAGTAAGAGTTTTAAGAAATCTACTAAGTTTTAAGAGAGATCATACCACTAGAAGATTTTATTTGATGAGGAAGAAAATGTGGGGATCTGATGCCCTTACTCTGAAGTGAGAGTATAAAGTGCTTGGTGGAAATTAGATGGAAATTTTAACTACAGTGTTAAGGTAACAGGAAACTAGATACATTGCAGCACAGATTTATTATATGCAAGTTGTATGCACCAGAATGACCTGCCAACTGTATAGTTCACTTGAGTTTTGACAAAGCATAATATGGTGCCAAAAATGACAGACATACCGTGATGGAAAAGATAAAAACATTACAGAACTGCAAAATGCAAAAGGATCTGGTTAAAAGGAAGATGGCAGGGAGTAGTGCTAGAAGGGAAGGTACATTTTGGGAAGATATTAAAAATTATTTCCTCCAGGTCAGTTCATACTCTTAGCATGGTGATCATGGGACAGAATTTTTTTTACATTGTCTTTTATGACACTGCACAAAACAAAGAGTGCTGATGGAATTGTTTAGGATACATATAAGGATAGAAAGGCGGATAATGAAACCTTGCAGAAAGCTGGACTGAACAAATGGGCCAAACTCAATGGTGCAGTGTGCAAGGACATCCACTCGTGGACTATTAATGAGAGACATTGCTGTACAGGTGACAATGATTGTTTAAGAGAAGGACATGGATGGTATTTTCAGGAAGGTCACCAAGCAAAATTTGGATAAGATCATAGGGTGAATTGGTCAAGATACATCCATGAAATAGATAAATATTACTACCATTAATTGAGTTGCGGTTGAGATCTCATTTGGTGAACTGGGTGTGGCAGCCAGCTTGTGCAGAATGGGTCAACCTAAAAACATGCATGTGAGGTCTCAGTCATACCAATACAGCAAAACATCTTCTGAGAATTATACAGATTTTGGGCTCCCTGAGTCAGGTAGAGTCAGAGTCAGTGGTGTCCTGGACACATATTCTCACATATACCAACACACATACACAAGCAAAAGACACTTTATGGTCACATAACCTTATCCCAAAACTAATGGAACTAAGAATGTAAATAATTTTGATTCCTTTGAAAATCACTGTGTCCTTTGGGGTCTGAATACATTTGAAAGAAATGGGCTGTAATTCCTAGGATGCCATTAATAGACTTGTAACACTCACAGAGGGGAAAAAAATTACTAAATGACCTAACCTACTCTACTACCTGGAAAATCCATCTAAACCAAGCTGTTTCTAAACAGATTTAAGTGATGGAGCTTCCAGCATTTTTCTCAGCACAGTTTTATACATCTAACTAATGTACTCTGATTTCTATCTCGGGGTTTAAAAAACCCTTGTATGTTAGCAGTCTTCTCTATTAATTTTTCTAGCCAGCTAGTGCAGTGCAATATTTGAATATTTTAGTGTTGCAAGGTTTCTTCTGACCAGACCTGTCATTACACATCCTATAAAAACACCTTAAGGCACTTCAATAAACTTAACATAAATTGTTACTATACACAACTCACACATGCAAATAAAGAGAAGTGATTTATATTGGAGTTTATTCATGGCATGACTTGGCTAATTAAAGTACACCTTTTTCTTATTATATTTTATGGACTCCATTACTGTAATGCAGGAAGCAGCAATCAGTGAGGGCAAATGAGCCTGGGAAGAAATATATGACACATTTGAATCCTTTTTATAAGTACTGTGGTATTTTGGCTAATAGAAGATTTGGTTGAATCCTTGGGACTTACTTTTTACATACTTCAAGACTGTCACCTCACACCAAGGGGAGAAATTCATCCCTGTAAGTTTCAACATACCATATTAAAATAAAAGTATCTTTGATAGGTTTCAGGTATTTTAAATTACTGATAAAGTAAAATATTCAATTGCTTATTCAAGTAATTGGTGGTCTGAAATTTGTAACACCTCTCAACTTTTTGCAACTGTGTATTATGCGGATTCTTCCCCACGGTTCCCAAGAAAAATTGTTTAATACTTGGAGCTTTTTTCCAGCAACTCAGAAATATCTAGCACTACTGATGTGTAAATAAATGATAACACGGAATCTTGGAACAATCAAATGGGAAGATGGGTGTGTTGAATGTAAAGGATTAAATTCCTTTTAAGTTATCCAGAAGTGAAATAACCTTTTCAAGTGTCATTCCAGCTGGTGCTGTGGTCATTTAAAGGAATTTCAAGTAATTGCAGCATTCATGTTCATCCCAACAATAGAACACAGATTATATGAAATATTCACGCCATGCCAAAATAAAGTCACCAAATGTAGTGGTGATTTCTTTTAACATATAGTTTTGAAAAGGACAAAGGAAATAGATTATGAATGAGAGGTAGAAAGAATGGTAAGGACAAGATGAGAGCACATTTAATTAGAGGTTCTTGATAATCCATTCCCTTGAAGAATATGTAGCTGTGGTACTTACTAATTTCTTGAGTTCCATCCCCAACCATGGTGTTAGGCACATTCTGAATGTCCATCCCATACAACTAGAGCAGCATACAAAAATATTGCACAGCTGTCTCTTTGCTGACAGTGCTTAATGAAAACAGAAAATGATGAATATTTTGTCGTCTATTTTGGTTTGTTTAGGTTCTGGCTACATCAGTCTGAACTTATGGTTCCCACCCTCAGTGAAATTAGGTGATCTGCTTAAAATGCAAACATGATTTGTCTGCTTTTGAAAGAGGAAAATGTTAAAGTAGCTAAACATCTGAAATTCCTCTAGCAGATCAAACACTCTGGTCCAATAGTACAGAATAAATTATCCTTATAAAGACTTTGATATTATTTGCCACCTTTGGCCTACCTGAATCAAGTCCAGGTATATGAACTGTACTGTGCTAACCAAATACTGTGACTCGGGCTTGAGAGATCCTACAATCTTAAATCAGCTCTGGTTGACCTGGAGTCATTCTTCAGCAATATAAATTTTACTTAAATGTATATTTAGTGAGCCTAGATGAAGCATTTTCTTCTCATGCTATGTTTTTAAGTAGAAAAAAATATTTCATTCTGTAAGTAGAGCTTTCCTATCAAGCCCATATGATGAATCAAAGATTCAAATACTCCACAGAAAATAAAACCAGCAATAATAAAAGGCATCTATACATCATGAGCCAAAAGGGTAGGTTTTTAGAACATGAAAATTTACCGTAATTTTTCATCATTGGTTTGTACATGATGGCAAAATTTCTGCCATCTGATTACTAATAAAAAAAGGAACAAAATCCTGTATCTCCTTCAAGGACATACAAAAAAAATGCCCAATGCATCATCCACATTACCTCCAAAAATATGTTTCCCTTTTTAAAATGGTGGTATTGCACTTAACCAGCTTTGCCACTTTTGCATACCATAAAAATAAGGGTTATGAAATCTTATTTAAAATAACTGCATGCAGGATGAAGGAAATAAACTACAATAATTTAATCTTCTTTCCTAAATGTTAACAGCAGTGTAAAAATGGATGCTCTCATCCTTGTAATCAGTTGCACGGTGCACAAGGGCAGCAGTCTCTGGTGCCTCATCTGTGAACTAATCTTTCATTTCATAGCAGATCTTTCCATATCAAACAACACAAATGACTTAATTTGCATGACAGGATTTGTAACGGGGCAAATCTAGTGTCAAAGTCGATTAAAGATTACACCGGAGAACTATCATAATCAGTACTCTAATGAGCCTAAATAGTACATGTAAAGTCTCCCCTTTTTGCCATTCCAGTCATGTATAAAAGGGAATGTGTTTCTTTTCATCGGTGAGCCAGTCCTTTGGTTTGCACATTACGCCCTACGTTGAGCTAAAGTCATGTCAGTCTGGTTTCAGAGGGAGAGAAAGGGAAATAATAAAGCAAACATCACTTCACAAATGACATTGCTTGGTATAAGCCAACGTTTGAAGCCCTTAATTCTTCTAATCTGCAAAATAGTCAATGCTAATGGGTTTTTGCCTTTGTGAAAGCTGATGCATAGAAAGAAAAACTTTAATGAGCTGCCTGGGTTGTATGCTTACAGATACCTGTCAAATGTCTGTCATCTTAGCTATCGTTGAGGCATTATAAAGAAAGTAAGAAGGAAGGAACGACAGTATTTGTACAAGCATTTTCATGCTAAAATGGCACAATTTTCTTCCTGTCATAATTTCATTGTATCTGAAAGTCAGAAAAGCTTAACCCTTTCAATAACAGATCCTGTACAGAATATCACCCATAATGTTTGAACTAGCAGCTTTAAAAATAGCATCATGGTTTTGTAAACAGTATTCTCTATTAAATTTGTTTCACAAAACTGATTTATCTGTATCTTAAAAAAATGTGTCAACAAATTATTGGAATCAATTGCTGCACTTAGAGGAGATCAAGAGTTTGCCAAGTGTGAAAGTCTGTAATCACAATAAATCCCTTCTGAGTTCTTAATTTCATATCCCATTCTGTCTTTACACTAGCAATATAAATATCCAAGAGGTCAACAAACTCCCTTAGTCTTACTTTCTCATTTGTTAAAACAAATGGAATTTAAATACATCTTATTGCAAACACACCTGCTAACCCTGCTATTCTAAGTTGTGGTTAAGTCAAGCCAGACTTGCTTTTGGATGTTTACAGTAAGTGTGAGAAATTGTCTGTGAACTGAAACAATGCATTCATAAGTCTTAGCACAGGTGAGCCTATTAGCCTATTTTTCTTTATTTATCATCCATTCTCACTGTTTTCCAATAATTCAGTCATCCAAAGTATGGACATTCTGGTGCAGACCCATGTTTCTCCCAGTCCAAGTACGAGCCTTTAGCATGAGGATGAGCACACTCTCTAAATTTGGATGTTCAGTTTTGGGAGTCTGGATCAAAAAAGCACTTAGGTACATGCTGAAATCTGCTCATGCACAGAGCTGTTTGTAGGCTCGGGGCCTTCATTTGAACAGAGTATATCCCAGAATATGCAGAGAAGGGGTATTGTGTTGAGGGGACACCCGCCGAGCCCGGCAGAAAGCATGACTAAGGGTTGCAGTGGCAGGTGCTCCTGCTTTGCTGCCTGTCTCGGGGTAAGTCACACTCAGCGTTTCAGTACCCACAATGTAAAGTAGGATAAATGTTCTGAGCACTCTCTCACGAGTGCTTGGAAGCCTCATTTATTCCTGCCTGCAAGTCATTTTGGTGATATTTTTGCTTATTCTATCAAGCTGTCAGGGTCGGTACTTCAGGGAGGCATTTCTGTTATTGCTCTGTTATGTCTCTGTTGTTGTTTTACCTGTACTTGTCAATCCTCATTCTGGGGGCTGCAATACTGTGTCAAGGTGTACTAAGGCATGTCACACTTCAGTGCACCTTAAATGTTCTTAAAAGCCCTCAGGCTGTGGCTCATACGTTTTCATTGAGCCATTACAATACAAATAAAAGAACTTTAATGAGTGTATTACATCTGTATTGCTTCCAAAGGACTCACTGGGAGTTCACTGACAGTATCTTTCATGCTTCTGCTGCAGGTGAGGATCTCAATGGAACAGTGTTTTCCCTTGCTCTCTCCCTTTTTTTTTTTTTCTCTTCAAGCAACCTCACACAGAAAAAAAACCAAAACAAAACAAAAGCCAAAATATAAGGCAAAATTATTTAAGAGCCTTAAAAAGTTTGAGGTTAAACAAACATAACCGAGGAGTGATAATTACAGCTGAACTTTTTCACCCAAAAGGCACTGGGTGAAATTTGTGCTGATGTCTCCCAAGACCTGCATATCTTATCTAGAAGTGAGGGAGTCAGTGGATTTAGGACAAAAGAGCTGCATTACCAGTAAACTTGCTGTTATTTTGCTTAAGATACAGCTTGCATGTATAACATGCCCATCAACTCTCAATATTTAATGTTATTGAGTGTCAGAAGTTCCCACACTGAAAGAGCAGCAAAAAATAGAAAGGTTGCTGCCATAACAGGGGGAGGGAGAGGAGGTTTCCACACAGAATTAGTCAAGCTTATATTTTTTTTGGTATTTTATGCTATTTCTTTTAATCTGGGAACTTTTCAGATACTATGCAGAGAGGAAGAAGCCGTCAGAGGGGAAATACAGCTCCCTCTAAGGTCCCTTTAAAACCACAGCATCCTGTCAAACTATCCCAAAGCAAGGAGGGGAGGAGGGAAAGAAATGTCTCAGTGTTTTCCCAGAGCTATCATTTCAGCCCATCAAATTATTGCTTTCCAACTTTGTTGGGAGTTGCTTTTTGTTTTCCTGATGTGTGCCGGACACAGGTGGGCAGCAGAGGAGCCTCGTGGGAGCCCTCAGGTCCCAAAATAGACCTGACCTTCCAACACATCACCTGCCAGTACTCTGAGAAGGGCTCCTTCCACGCGCCAGCCATGGTGGTGTGGCAAGCACACCTACATGAGGGGAAACATGCACTTATTAATCACTCTCTATTTAAGCTTAAGCATGCTGAATGCTGAATGATCACTCATGACTGGTGTGCTTGGTACAGCAGCCACGGTGCTTGCACCACCATCGGGAGAGCTGAACTCCAAGGGGTTAGAGTACAAATGTAAATAACATACATTAGCAGCGCATGTTTAGCTCTGACTTGGATTTCATCCACTTTCAGATATGAATTATTCATCCCCCATCTCCCTCCAATTGTTCTTTTAATTCATATCGCAGTTGTTAAAAGGTTAGAAGGCACGTTACTGAATAATCCTTTACTGTTTCCCCGTGGCAATTTGTGCCCAATTTTTGCAGATTTCAAGCCTCTGCTGTCCCCGCCGCAGAGTTCATTTTTATTGCAATTCCCGGCTAGCCTTTTCCCCCCGAACACTACCTCTCTGACCTAGCTGCTGTACCTCTGATCCCATGCACCCCAGAAGCTGTCACAAGTCTCCCTCCTTCCCAGGAGTTGAACACACAATAGAGAATAGGCCCTGGCTGTGAGGTTCAGCAGCCATTAACCCCTACCAGCTGTTCCTGCAGGGAGCCTTCTGTGGCTGAATGTCCTTTCTCTGCGGAGGCCCTCATTTCCACTAATCTAACTATTGTTGGATAGGAATGCTGACAGGAGAAAAGAAATTTTTCTTGTGTCCATGCAAGTGTGTGTATCCATGTGTAAGTGAAGGAAGAGTGAAGGCTAATTTCTATAGTAGGCATGAATGGAAGGATTGGGAAAAAAAACTAGTTAAAATGTGTTTACTTGCTTAAAAGGCTCAGTCAATTTAAATAATTTCAGTAGTATGCTCTATTTTCGGGGGATGGGAAGAAGGAGGAAGCAAGTTACTATTATCATTTTATGCAAAAGCTGTTGAGAGGTTCTCCTGTATTTCCTAAATTCATCTTAAAATGAGAAAAGAAAATAGGACAAATGTATGAATACCAAATACAAAACGAACACAACTGCATAGCAACAGAATCTAATATTTTTAAAACTGTGGACCTGGGCATCCAAAGATATACCTTTATTTCACATTGATTATCCATTTTCAGTAGACTGATGATTCAGAATGTCTGGAAATACACAAAATGTTTGTCAGGATTCTGTGCTAATACTCTCAAAAAGAAAACAAAATCAATTGGGAGGAAAGCCCCATTTGTTTTAAATGATCAACGTTTTCAGATAACCAAACTGAACTCCTTACATCTCTCACAATGACATCACCTCTAATCACATTTTAAACTTGCAATTTAAAATATTTTCATGCAACACTGGTAGACATGACATCCTAAATCACAAATTAGCATTAGCATTTCTTATTCTTTTCAAGCCACACAGGTGAAAGAAATCGCAAAAATTTTCTTTTAAGAAGGAAAACTATTCTATTTGCTAGAAAACCACATGCCATTTTAAGTTTCAATTCATTCATCTTTTTCTCTAAAAGGATCGATTAGAGAAACTATTTTGAAATTTAGTGCTCTGTTTTATCACCCGATAAAGTTCAGTAAAAATACAACAGTTGGTCTAGTTCAAATCAAATTAGAAATAATTCATGTAGAAATATATTTTCTGGGCAATTAGACTGTATCGTAGCAGGGCAAATGTCTGATATAATAAAGCTCTACTTTGCATCTGTTCCTGCGTCTAGACGGCTGCAATTACTAGTCCTTACAACAGCAGCGGCAAGATAAAGCACTGCTTACAGGTTATAGCTATTAAAATGGAACATTTTCTTTCTTTGCCCCCCTTTATTACCTAAATCATTTGGTTGCTATAAGATTTAATTTAATTTAATGAAGTTGCACTTTCCTCATCTTCAATATGAACACAAACAGAAACAAACAAACAGCGCAGAATCCAGCTCATTGTTTCTTCCCAATGTTAGCTGCCATGCATGGATACTGGTCTTGAATATGAGCAAAAACTGCTTGCTCAGAACTCAAATGGCAGAAATGGCTCTGCTGGTAAAGAGAGGACCTGAAGCCCCATGACTGTCAATCTGGCATCCTTCAAAGGCACTATGAAACTCACACATGGCATAGTAAAAATGCATATCTTTAATTACTGTATTTGGGAAGACGAAAGGCCTGTGCCAAAGAGAATGCATTTGTGTTTAGATAGGTAGCTTTATCTCCTTAATAGAAAGAAAACCATCCATTAGCCAAATATAAACTGAAGGCCATGCACAGCCCCGCATCTGCAGGTTGAACACCCACTGACATCTCATGGCACCAGCAGGAACTCTGACACCCCTGCTCCTTCACTAGAGAGAGGCGACAGCAAAGAGGAGGGTGTGCTGCATCAGCTGTACTTCAGACATTGTAAATCAACTAATATGGGGTTGAAAGAAATCACACATAAAAACAATGGAGGCAGTCCTGGAGGTCACAAGGAGCACCACTTCTTTACAATTTTGGCTTACTGAGTACACTGAAGGATTATTTCAGCAGGATTTCTGAAACTGCAGTTTTACTCAGTTCATGGGCATAAATAGTAGTTTCTGGTGTTAATGAAACTGCGTTCTCCTTCAAATTCTCCCTATAATTACAGGGTTTCTGGGTTTCTAAGCAAACCTGAGCAAATTTTAAGTAGGGCTTTGTTTAGACAATCTGAGATATTAAATCATAGTCTTGAAACCCTGCAAAGAATCAAGCACATAGCAATAAATGGTATTTGTGAAACATTTCATGCAAAGAAAGACATTCATTGAAACAAACATGGGCCTTTTGGCTAAATTTGAAAATAGCAAAATGCAGAATGTGTTGCATAAAGGAGATGCGGTGGTAGTTACTGGAAGCCAGACACAACTTTCAACAAGACATGCTAGTATAAACAGAAAATCAATACTACATAAGCAGTCATCTACTTGGAGCTATTCCCATTAAAACTTTGATCTTATCATATTCACTCATTAAGTTCAGTAAGTCAGTGTCTATGTTTACATGACAGACCTTCAAGGGATGCTTTGGTGCCATATGTGAAATTTTTTATGCTGTTTGAAATAAACTAAGTTCCTTGACTAGGCCACAGTGAGATGCCATCTATGTGCCTATAATCTTTCCACATCAACTTCTTCCAGGGTCTTTAAAATTTCTAATGTGTCTGCAGTATCTCATCTTTATTAAATAGGCTGTCTTGTTAAGACCTGAGATTTCTCTTTGAGGGCAAATGTAACTTGAAATATGGATCATGTTTCTGATGGGCCAGAGCAGTCCTCATGTAGAATGTAAAAAGAAGACCAGAAGATTCTGTAACCCTGTTTGAAAGAAAATAATAGACTCTACTCTCTACTATTGGTGACTCAACTGACAAATAATAACATCCCTTTGAAATGACCCAATATTTTATGCTATATATTTAATGGAAATTATATAATCTGTAATGCAATTATGGCAAAACCCAAGGAAAATCACTGTGTCAGTATCTTGGACTTACTTTTTACATGTTCTTATTTTGTCAGGATAATATGTGAATGTAGCTGATGTCAGTCTGCAATGAACTTGGAATACCAGCTCTCAGATGTATGAATTTCCCCAACCACATTATTCCAGATCCAAACGACTGCATGACTCTGCGGCTCAGACTTTGATTTCTATTTCCTTCTATACTCCAAAATTCACATCTCTGTACCAGAAGTTGTTATTTTGCAGCCAGTGAGCACCAAGCTACTTGCTACCTGACTTCTCAACCTTCTGAGGTCTGCCTGCAGCTGCCTCCCCCGTGTGTTTTACCTTATGCCTTCAAAGTGTTTGGATTCCAGCACAAGTTTCTGTCAGTGTTCTGCCACAAGAGTTGGAAGGGAGGAGAAAGGTGACTGCCTAGTTCAGTGCTGGGGAGAAAAAAGGTCAGTGGGTATACCCTGAATAAACTGTTTTCCAGTGATGGTTTTTTTCCCAACTGCGTGCTGCAGTACTATATGAGAGTTTGGTTATGGACTAGGTGAGATCTCTCCTTAGAAGAACGACAAGATCATCAATGGATATCGAAAGCTAACATATTGAAGAAAGCACATACCATTGTAAGTTTTATATGCATGAGGCAAATAAAAATTACAATGGTATGTGCTGCTATCAATGACAATGTAAGATGATCAATATATGGGCTAGAAGTGAAGAAGGAGATGCCAAAATTAAAGTCTGCCTGACTTCTGGTTGGGCTGTTGCACTGAGCGTATGTGCATGTTAGGAGGAGATGTGGAAGTGTTGGTCACTTTTGGAAGTTGTAATTACAGTGCTAACAAACTCCCTGACTGATTCCTCAGATATAAACAGAAAAAGGAGGAAAGCCTTCACTACACTTTCAACAGCAGTATTCCTATATTTATTGAATAGGTTGACTGGCACCTTACACATCCTGCTGTCCCTTCCCCGGCTCTGTTTCTCTTACCAACTGTTATTTGGAGCACAGTGTTTTCTTAAATATAACAATTCAAGAAAATAATGCTTCAGAAAATGCTGACAAGTCAAATTTTCAGGAGTAATCAAAACTCAAATGATGTTTCTGTGTGTTTTTTTTTCTTAACACAGAGGATGTTAATGGATTTTCAGTCATGAGGCTCAAAAAGATGACATTAAAAATCACTTGATGCTGAAGAAAATACAGAAACAGTTTAAAAAGAATTGCATTGAAACTAAATTCTCCCCATGCTGCTTTCTATAAGGAAGTGTGTTATTTCATTTTTTTTTGCATGCTTGAACATGATAAGTACAAAATCATAAGGTTGTTTTCCACAGACTACTGGCCTGGTATCTGTGTTTTAAGCAAAAAATTCTGACAAGGCACAAGTCACAGTAAAATATACCTTGGGCAATGTGCAGCTCTGGGAACTTTTGCTCTTGATGATATAAAATTTCATTGAAATATACTACAAAATATTTTCCAAGCACTAAGTTAACATCATAGATACAATTTCTAGCTGTGATAGACATTATTAACCTCATCTCACGAGTAGGAATTCAATCCTTATGTATTCCAATAGTTTAGAGAGTGTGGATCTGTGTGCAAAAGTATGTGCTCTGTGATAACTTGTTGCAACTGTTATTTCTTATAAGATGGTTCTAAAATATAACCACAAAATCATACTTAAAACTCTTATTAAAGGATATATACGCATCATTTGTGTGTGATAGAGACATCATTTGAATTTACTACAGATGTCAAACTGCTTCACTGATAATCACTAACAATCTCACCTAAAATCTCTGCACACTTTTTACCGTTTGTCACTTTCAGAGACCCATCTTTCAAATCCGTGCATGCAATTCTTTTCACAACCTGACATCCTCAGGAGACTAATAATAATGCCCTGGGTATTCCTGAATCGGTAGTTTTTACTAACATGAGTTTACAGTCAGATGTTTTCAAACAGCAGAATATGAAGTCTCCCCAGGCAATAGGCAGTTCCTACCTGTAGAAGGTCTGGAGATAAAATCACGTTGTTTACTGTTTCTCACTATGAAATAAGTAGTTTGGATTTCTCAGGGAAGCTTTAAAATAAGTCTCAAGTTCCTTTGTTACCATTACTGAGATCTGAAGTCATAAGTAGAGACTAAATGACCACAGAAATGCCTTAAGTGTCCTTCATATTGTTAGTATCAAATAAAAAATTTCATTTTTGCACAACAGATCAAGAGGTGCAGCCACATCAGGTGCTGCTTAAAAAAGAACTACATAGTTGTTGCTACTCATAAGTAATACAGCACTTCCCAACGTGTCAATAAAACCATATGACAAACCACAGTGGGTACTCCAGACACACACACACTCACACTCACACACACACACACACACACTCACACACACACACACACACAAACACACACACACACACACGCAAGCACACACACACACAAACAGGTTCTGGACGGACTTTCATGAAAATATGGATTACAGTCTTTTTGTAGCACAATCTTACTTGCTCAAATGGTGACAATATTATGCAACATTTATTTCAGGTCACGAAATCGCAGTTGAAATTCCTTTTTAAAAGGCTCTTGGTCAACTGCTGTACTCCTCAAACCTCTACCAAATTATCCAGATTTTGCATTCTAGTGGAAGACTGAATTGAAATGTGTTTAGAAAAGCAAATTAAATAGAAATTCAAGATGTCAAATGGGGGACTTAATTTCCTCTTAAATTAGATCTTCAATATACTGTTTTGTGCTAAACATTAACACAGAGTCATATGGTAAAAGTAAAGCACTTCCAGTCACTATCTTTTTAATTTAAGTTTCTCCTGACATCAATAAACTCCTGGAAGCTATTTCCAGTTGTAGACAACTGAGCAACTTTCCTGCCCTGTGCATTGTGAAGCAATGCTCTGTGTTAAGAAATTCAAAACATTCTATTTCAATTTTGACCTTTCATTCAGGGACATTGGGATTTAAAGTATTAAAGTGGTTAATATTTCAAATCCAAGCCCATGAAGTTTATATTTTCAAAATGTTTAACCAAGCTGCTTTGAAAAATTTAAAGTATTTATTTCAAAATATTTTAGTCTGGAGATTTACTGAAAGCAACACTTCCTTGAATTACGTGCACCAATTCTGAATTTTATAGTAACTGAATTACCAGGTCAGAAAAGTGTGTGGGGTTTTTTGTCAGGGTTTTTCTTTAATTGTTATTATTTTTACTTTCTTTCTTGTTTGTTTTGTTTTGTTTTGCTTTGCTTTGGGATTTTTTTGTCATCAGAAACTCCAAATAAAAATATGGGTTTGCACTGCTGATCACAATTCATTCTGAACACACAAGAGGCCAAATTCGGTTTCTGCTCACACTGTCTTAATACCATGAAACTGTACTGTTGAAGCTGAGAGATATTAGCAGTCATACAACAGATTACAACCTTATACCTCTGCTAATACTTCTCTGTTCAAAAGAGCATCTCAGGATCTGAACAATTCTGAAAATAGAGATTTCTGGAATCCATCTGATGACACAGAAGATGTGCCTTTTTAAGCACAGTGATCATGCATTTATATTGTTGGGTTCTGTGGCATAACTGTGTTGTGCAAGGCTAAACACGCACTCAAACAACCAACTTTCTTTTCCTTAAATGATCTCTTTGCTTGAAGTCCAACATTTCAAGGTTGTTTCCCACTGATCATGTATCTGGCTTGTTTAATTTTTCTGCCATTTCTGTGTCAGTAACACTTTCCTCTAAGGTGAGGTTCAAATATGGAAAGGCTGTGAGATTCTTAGCTGTCCATATTCACATTATCTCTGCCCCCATAGCCCCACATACCCTACAAGCAGAGAGACAGCAGGGCAGGCAGAAAGATTCCCTGAGCAGGAGTTCTTTAAACTCCCTGCTTTGCATGAGCTCCTAGATCTTTAGAGAGCCAGTATCTTTCAGAAAGCATTATATCTAAGAAAGGGGAAAAAAAATACAACTATTAAAACGCACATACACTGCTGGCACTGTTGTGACAGCCAGCAGTATCAGCGTCAGTCAATTATCTTCACAAATGCCTCTTGTGCTAATGAGCACTCACAAAAATCACCAGACTTTTCTGGCAAGGAGAAAAGATCAGTTTCATTGCTTGCAGAACTAATTCAGTGTACAAAAGTGAAGGCTCCACCATCACTGCCTCTTTTACTGCTCCTTTTGTAAAGGCTTTTGATGTGCACTGAAGAGATCGGTCTGTGTTTGGGTCTCTTCATCTCCAGTTCATTGCCTGTCATTAACATACATATCCATATGAAAAGTTTGGTAAGTCACTAACAGCTGTCCAGAATGGAGTTTCAGGAAAAAAAGGACCTATTCCTTCTCAAAATGCTGACAATACTATGTAGCCCTTTTTGGCAATGATATACCTAACTTTTTAAAGCGCCTTTCACTCAAAAAGCAACTAGGCATAATACTACATTCAAACACATAGTGGTTTTCATTTTGAAACAGTCATTTGCTGTATTCAGAAAAGGCCTATAGTTGCCAGAAGCAAAAAAGAACTCCATCATTCATTATAAAAAAAAATAAATACTTTCTGAGTATAGCTTTTCAGTATCCCAGATAACCTCACATATCCGATTTAACACAGAGGAAAAAAAAGCCCACAGCAGATGCTCCTGATGGCCATTTCATGCACACTGAACTCTTGCTCAAAATTATGAGACCTCACAGCTCATGGACACCAGCAATGTAGTTTTGGCAAAGAAAGAGCACCAAACTGTGGCCACAGTAGTTTACCACAAGAAGTTAAGGAAAAACACATCCATTACTCTTTCGATGGAATTCAAAATCAGCCTGGAAGACTCATTCCTATAAGTATTAATTGGACTATATCACATTAGGTACTGTGTGCTCCTTCTTATTTGAGACCTTAGTAAGTAACTTAAAGCAGATTTAAAATGGCTTCACTGTGCATTTCACAGAGCATACTTAATAAATTGTGATTTTTTTTTATTTTTTTTCCCCCAAAAAGAAGAGCACTGAAGAAATTTTTCAGGAGTTTATTTAGTTTCCACTGGTATAGATATGTCTGCCTTCAAGGAGGGATCATATTCTCAAACTTAGAGTGGAAGGATGACAACATAAAAAGGACAACATAGTTTTAAAATAATGAACTAAAGGGGTTTCTCTCCCAATCACTTGGGCTGTAGCTTAGTCATGTCAAACTCAGAAAGAAAAAACTTTTGATTGATAAACACTTTTCTGTCCAACCCTCTACCCCCCACAACCACTCCGGAGTTCATGACCCTGAGCCATAATTTACAATATATCGTGCCCAAGATTTTCTAGGTCTTATTTTGAAAACTATAGCGGGTGCATCTGTGTCAGTTATCAAGGGGTTGACAAAGTTTTACAAGCATTTTTATCAGAAGCAAAGCGCCCGGCAGGCTACCAACCACTAATTCTGGAAAGATTTTATTCCTGTACTGATCCTCCCACCATGCAAAACCAGCTTGTGCTGCATAAAACCCAAGACTTTAATCCCACTTGTTGCTTCCTTTTTTTTCCTCCCCCTTTTCAGAAGCATCTCTCTCTCCCACATCAGTCAATAAAATCTTTAACTCTGCCTATTTTGATCTGAAAATTAAATCTTATTTATTATGCATCCTGTTTGTTGTCTTTGAAGAACTTGAGCATTCATTTAAAGAGGGTCAGAATGACTTCTTAAACACATTTCTCTCTTTGCTGCAATTAAACAAAGTGGAGCTGTGATTAGTCCACCACAGGGGGGAAAGAAAAAGACACCCTTGAATCAAAATGGGGGGACCTGACTGTGCATTATTGTCTCACAATGCAGGAGTTTATTGCTGAAACCTGCTTATCGCCTTGCACTGCAAACCATGGGAACTTCAGTCAGGTGGAAAGTTATTCTCTTCTCTGGCTGAAGCAGCTTTAAGTATCGTAAGAACAGCTAAAGCCACTAAAGCTCTTCCTAGTAACTGAGACATTTAGGATAATCTTTATGAGAGTTTTGCATGAGCTTCTGCTTTTTGTTGCAGTTAGAAGTAGAGTTAATGATGAGCTTTCACTGGCTTTTTCTTTCTCTTTTTTTTTTTTAATCTAAGCCAAAAGCGCCTGTTTAAGTTAAGTACCACCTCCCTCTAGCCCTTGGGAAACCACTCAAGAGGGATTTGCTTGGCTCTGTGTGCATGACACATAATGAAAACAATTTTACGCTGTGGAGGGAAGTATCGGGCAATTACTGATGTAACAGCCACCTGCAGAAGCGAGGCCCTCGGCAGAGCACTGGGCTGTTCATGAATATTTTATGGTGTGATGTTATTTTGAATGGCTGGGGCAGGTGAAGGGGGCTGAGGATGTAATAAGTAACTCTGCTGGAGACTGTGTCACAGCTCTGTTTCTCTGCAGTGGTCCATAGTGTAACACCAAGAAGAATCCTGACCCTGCATAAGACTATGCAAGGGCAGCTGAGGCTGAGGAAAGATGATGTGACAAGTCGTGGTGGGCACCCTTTAAAATCTGTTGTCTAGCGATTTTACACATGATGTCCGGCTTAAAAAGCCCCTGCATCAATCTTGTCCAATTTAATTTGATAAACTAAGTGTGGATAAGGATTAAATGAGAATTTTGTAATGGAGAAAACTTGTTCTTACTCTTTAATCCATGAAAGATCTTCTGAGGTAAACCACATAAAAATTTAAGCTGTTGCTGTGGAAAGCAGTGTTGCTTCTTTGTTCTGGATTTGTTTTAAAATCTAGTGTTCTCTTAAGAAGTAGACTGCAAATATATAGTATTTACTGCTGGCACATATGTGCATTTTACTCAAAATGGATCACTTCAAAGAAATCTTTTCAGAAAGCTGTTGTAAAAAGTGCATTTATTTGATGTCATTTATTCCTATAGTGAACCTGAAATGCATGTTTTAACCGAAGCATGGTGTTTTACATACATTTGTGCTCTTCTTCACAGAGAATTTTTTCATTCCTGGAAGAGGCAGTGAAGAGTTAAACTGGATGTGATACAATACAACATGAAGGGGATGTGTTCAAAAGCCTTAGGAATTTGTGGTGATGTTGGTATACTTAAGATATTTAAACAAAACAAAACAAAAGAAAGAATTAAAGTATTAGGACTAAAATATGAAAAAATTACTATTACACTTATCTGCAGAAAATGAAATAGAATCATAAACAGAGCAATGTCTCATATTGATAACAGAAGGATGTGTAATAGTCTTTAAAATATTTTTCACATTGTGTATTATATGAATTCATAGAATATAATATTTGAAAAGAAAAGCTAAAGAAGATTTCATTGTAAGATGCAGAGTGAATAGCTGAGGAATCCTTTTTTAAGAATAGCACGTTTAGAAAAAGGACACAAAAGATTTACAGAAACCTTGGACAGAAATTGGCAATGAGAACTGAAATCCTGAAGAGCAGCTGAGAAGGAAAATGTAGCTTACCATACACTGAAAATAATGTGTGGCAACACAGGAATTCCCAGAGTGACAATTGGAAGATTATAACGATACTCTTTAATTTTTGTAAGAGGTGGTTTCGCAGGTATGTTCATAACATTTCATAACATTAATTTATAGCTTGCACCAGTAAGAAATAATACAATGTTATGTTAATTTTCTATTCTAATGTCACCTCCCTAACAGAATACTGAAGTTGTGCTGCTTGAGATAGTCGAGGTGGTTGTCTATCGTGTTTGTATTGCAAAGGATACAAAAGTAGCCTGACTAGGATGATGATACGTTACACAATTCAATCCACAATTTGCTCTAAGATTTCCTGGCTAATTATCTACAGTCTAATCTAATCAATCAACATCAGCATTAAATATCCAGTGAATAATACTCCAAATATAATAAAATATGCTGGGGTGTTTTTCCTAGATTCTCTCACTGAAATGTTGAGATATTCCTCTTCCAACACAAAATAAATTTTCACTGAATCAAAAAACAGTAAAAGAACATTGGGCACCTCCACCAATAGCCTCTCCTCTTGCTCCACACCTATGTTTGGAAATTTAAGATAAACACAATAAGAAAAAATCAAAAACTATTGTTACACAATCAATTACATTTAACATTGAAAAAGTGTCTAATAAAGAGTGTGCTAATTGAGCTCCAGAAAAAAATGTTAAAGGTGCTGTGTTTTAGCAGTTTTATGTAGACTGAATTATAAAACAGCAAACATGCAGTAAGTTTTGGATACTTATAATTAGATTTTCAACGTAAGAGAAGTTAAGCTCTGTATGTAAACGACATTATTCAAAAGCTTGCCTTGAAAAAGAAAATTGCTGTTTGACAATTCTATAGAATATTCAAGAAAGATAATTATACTGCGGTGGCTGTTAAAGACGCAGGTGTTGAATACAGTCACTGCTTCAGCTTTTGCAGCAAACTATAGAACATGAAGAGAAAGGAGACAATGACATTAACATGGTGAAATATTCACCTCTGCAAGAGTTTACATTAGCCATCTTTCTTTACAGATATACAAAAAATATGGACCAGCCCCTCTCCCCCCATTAGGTTTTTACATTCTTTGAGCCCTTCCCATTTTCTTGCCTAAAAGAGGGAAAAACCCAACATATGCAAGACCCTGATGTAAAATTCACCCAGGCAGTCACAAGTGAAATGGAAATGGCAAGAAACCAGAGTGCCTCATTTTTTAATGAAAAGCCACATAATTAATCTGGAAAACAAAAGTGATTGACTAGCACCAGTGTGAAAGAAATGTACTGACTGACCCCCAGCGACTACACAAGTGCTCTGTGTCACTGTTGATCCACAGCTAACTGCTTTCTGAATTGCCAGTCTTTTGATACAATGCACCACTCAGAGAAGCAGGCTAAAAATAAGTTCATTATTAGAGTTACACTTTTAATTAAGATGTTAGAATAATCAACAAGCGTGCACGAAACTAGAAGAGATGACATTTGGAAATACCAAACCTTGTTAAGGGCTGCACTATTATTACCAGCCTTTAATTCAAATGGCAAAGGAAAAATTCATCTGCTGGATAAAGGATGCCTTTCATCCAGCTCTTAGAGCCCAGTTCACATATGAACCTGTACGTGGTGACTCTTGACTACGCTTCACTTCAAAATGCTCTGTGCCAGGAGCAGAAAACACAAGACAGATCTCAAAGCCTCAGTTTCTTATGCTGGGCACCTAGGAGGTGTCACAGCCCTGCACAGGCCACAGCCTCAGGCAACTAGTAAAACAATACACTTGTCCTACAGATCTAGGGGCCAGACTGCACTGTGTTGGGCAGCGATGTTGTGCAGTGTTGAAAAGGGTCAGTCTCTGGCTCTCCTGACATCCAGGTTATCTCTGTGGGAAAAGATGACCTGGTTGGCACAGGTAAAGGCCATGCTTTGTAGCAGTTAGAGTGTTTTCATGGGAAGCAATTCCTAGATCCCATCCAGCTCAAATGGATTTTCTGCAGCAATGAAACTGCCCAACTAGCCGACTGATAGTCAAACTACTTCTGTGCTCTTCGTGGAGATGAGGATACAGAAGTCAATAGCGAGGGGAAAAAAAGGAAAGGGAAAGGGCAAAACAGGAAGGAACAGGGCATTCTTTCTTGGACTGGGAAAGGGAGCACAATAATTAGACTACAAACGGACTTACAGAAGAGATGGGCACCAAGCTAATTAAAGATACATAGATCTGCTTCTACAGAATTCTGTGAATGTCCAAGAAGGATTTCTGGAGGTCTTTTGCATGTAAGTGCCTATATTGTCCTTACATTACATTTGAACCACCACTGTAAGATCCTTTCCTGGAACTGCTTTAAATGCTTGAGGGACAGGCTTGCTCATTTTTCTCAGGAGCAAGAGCTCTACTCTAGCAAAAAAATTAACAAATTAACAAAGATGTGTTCACCTTGCAAATCAAACTATGAATTTGTTAGAGATGTCTTCAACTGATGAGAAAGTTTCAGGCACCTTCAGTTGAAGGACCCACAGGAGGATGAAGCATTTTTATTATATGCATTGTTCCAATAAGTTTCTAAATAGTCATACTTTTAGGCAATACAATCACCAATGTCATGATGGTAATGGAATGGTGCCTAGCAGCTAGTCCTGAGATAAATTTACTGAAAGCACTATCTTCACTGAACAATACAAATAAGTAGGTACTTCAGAGAAGACATCCTGGGAAAAATACAGACTGTAAATTAATGGTAAAGACAGCAAATTTTGTCATTATCCCATGCAAGAGTTAAATTGGATAACATTTGGGATAAAAAACAGCTTCCCTTTTTGCTAGAAATGCAACTGAACAGGCTAAAAGGTGCCTGAGGTGACATTTAATATCTTTCAAAGCTAGGATTACAAACCTGGAACAGCAGCTCAAAAATGGGCAAATAGTCCACAGGAAAAGGCTGTAGCACAGTAAAGAAAACCTTTATTCCTCTTAGACTCTCATGATTTCCTAATGATAAAATCCCTCAAAATATATAAATAAAGTAAGTTCTGGGCCTCCCTTTTTTACCAAGAAACTTCTTCAATCGAAAGGAGCAGGCTGAACCCTAATGGTTATCATTATCAGACTTCACAGTGCTCCATTATGCATCAGCCAACACTATAGAAGACAAAGGCACGCTTTAGCTACATGCAAGAACATATCTTGACCTGTTTAAAAGATCCTGTTCGCATAAAAGTACTGTAGATCAGGGGTTTATATTACTACTTGTGAGCTTGTGGTAGGTTTATGTCACAGACAGAGGATATACCTACATATCTAGCAACAGGACTGTGAGAGCCAGGTTGATAAAAAGTAACTGCTCATATACTGAGCACCAACGTAAAATTGGAGTTGCTGGGAAGTCACTTTGGTGCCTAACTTGTGATGGAAGACTTCGCTTCGCCAGAGTGTAGAGTGGTCCTGCAGAGGCTTTACAAGGCGCAAAAAGGCATGCTTCTTTTCCCACAAATACTTACTTATTTGTACTACTACATGTCCTTAAGCATCTTAATAACATTGATGGCATATCACACGCAACATTATTAAGTCTGGACAAAGCTAGGAAATGGAGAATGAAACTATGACTTTAAAGACAAGATTAGGGAAGAGTCTTGGCATTGGAGAACAATTATTCTGCCTAGAGGAGAGATTTTTCTAGGCATGAAAGCAAAAAGAAAACTCTGGAAAAAAGATAAATGTGATGTAGACTGTGGAAGGATTAGCAATACATTTGCTAGTGGAGAAAAGAATGCCAAAGGAGGAGAAATGTTGATGATGATGCTGAGTAGCAACATGACTTCTGTGAAGGGAGGTTAGACTGATAGTGAAAACCCCAGTGGAGATAAGGGTCACTGGTCAAATTTCAGGTGTGCTACTTTTTCCCTATTTAATTTTATTACTACTTTGTAGAAAGGCTTTTTCAAAAGATATACTTTGTTTAAACTCTCTATATTAAAGCATATGTTTCTGATCTTCTTGCCTTTTTTATATATGTAAGAACATCTAACTAACTAAAACCTATCCCTGTACCTGAAAAGGCAGGATGTCTTGCACAGTCAGACAAGAAATTGCATGGTTCTAGTTCCACAGAGGTCCTACTTCTGGAATACAAATGGACCATCACTATGTCAGGGGTGAAACCAGACCTGATACTCATGGCACTGGCTCTGCAGTGTGTTCCACATTATTCAATGCCTTGTACAGGCAGCTCTAATTGAGACAGAAGGTGGGTTGTAGGATTGCTCCTGTGATTACTGTCCGGCTTTACAAAGATGGAGAATTCTAGGTTTGAACATGAGTAGAAGGAAGGATAAGAGCTAATTTCCAGTCACCACTGCAGGTGGCTTTTTTCACAAAAAAAGAGGTCCTGTCAGCAAGGTGGAGCAGAATGCAAAGAGCACAGAAGATATTGGCAGGTCTTGGCTACCACTTTATCTTGCCTAGTTTTTATAGGCAAATCCTGCAGGACTCCAACAGCAACATCAAGACTGAAATTACAGAAGCAACAGAGTGAGGATAGAGCAAGAAACTCTCTCTGTAACACATCCATTTTTACCCCTGTTTTCCTATTTCATAAATGGGAATTTGTGCTTGCAATCATCTGGGTTTTCAAGTTATGACAGTACCCTCTCTAGGCTTGGTTGACTGCTAAGTGTCTCCTGAGGAGTTCTAGGTGAAGTAGTGTTGGGTGCCTTAGTGATGGCAAGAGAGCAGATGAGTGTCATAAAGTGATCATGAAGATGCATTTGAAGGAGACTACTGTAGCGCTCTCTCTTTGTCCCATATTTCACAGAACAGAGAAAGAATCAGGCACTTGTCTTAACAATCATGGAAGACACATTACAGACAAGCATTCTGACAGTAACCAATAATGCATGGAAAAGGGTCCAGGCAGCAAGAAAAAAGCTTGAGTAAAAACAATCTCCAAAGTCCCTTTCCTCCATAATATGATATACCCTTTTAGCATTGTGCCTCACAGAGGAATTTATTCCCCAAATAGATTCCACCAAATTGTTTCTATTGTCATGGAATCACAGATTGGTTTGGCTTGGAAGGGACCTTATCTCCAACTCCCCTGCCGTGGGCAGGTACACCTTTTACTAGACCAGGTTGCTCAGAGCTTAATCCAGTCCTTGTCTTGAACACCTGCAAGGATGGGGCATCCACAGTTTCTCTAGGCAACCTGTTCCAGTGCCTCACCATCTCTAGAGTAAGGCATTTCTTCCTAATATCTAATCAAAACCCACCCTTGTTCAGCATGAGGCCATTCTCCCTTGTCCTACCACCACATGCCTTCATGAAAAGTCCCTCTCCGGTTCTCTTGTAAGCTCCCTTCACATATCTTTACAACTTATGCACTTGCATTCATTGTTGTTTTTTTCTCAGCAACTTTCTACTTTTATTAAGGACTGACCACAAAAGTACGCAAAGCAACAGCTATGCTTTCAAATGTTGGTGATTCCCAGAGCAGATGGAAAAATGTGTGTGTTGTTATTTCAGCATATATGAGGTAAATGTTCAAGACCTGTATTATAAAGCATGGCTACAGTTCATTTTAACAATGCTACATCAAAAAGTATCCCAAAAGGTACCATATGAAGAAGCTAGTGTTTCAAATTTGTAAGAATATTAATACTGGTGATTTACAGAGAAGCATTTTTTTCTCTTTTGGTACCTTGATTTGACTGATAAATGACAGGTGAAATCTTCTGAAGGAACTCAACTGCTTCCCAAGGAGTGTCTAAAAGTAAGACAAGTTGTTTAAGAAAAACCTGCAAAGGTGGGAAGGACGTTAAGCTGCCTTCATAAAGTCACTAAACCAAGTATTTCACAACAGTAGTCACCAATGAAGACATCCTGTGTTGTAACAAGCATTGCTTTAGAACTCACAAAATCAAGTCATCTGCTGCTGTTTCAAATATTCTAGTAGAAAAAGAGATTCATGATACAGTGTAAACGTGTATGTTGATTTACTGCTGCTATTCATATCCAAAAGAATGTAGATTCCAGCCGCACCATAGATATATAACCATACAGCAGTTCTGAGGTTTCTTGGGATGGGAAGTAAATGCAGCACACATACTGTAAAACATGTTCTCATTAATACTTCTCAGTATGCACAATCATAAAGAACATCAATCTGGTTACATTCTCAGATCAATCCTGCCCCCCACTAAAGTCAAAGGAAACTAACCTGTTGGTTTCAATAACACTCAGCCTTTTATAAATTTGCAGACATTCATATGTAAGAAGCACGAATTCATTGTAAGAAGCATGAATTCATTGTAAGAAGCATGGATTCATTGTAAGAAGCAATGAATTACTGCTCAGAAAGAGCAGTGAGTTCTTACACCTATGTTCTGGGTATTATGAAACATTGTGATTGGTATACCAGCTACCACTAGTGTTCACAGAACAGCTGTGGATATATTTCACTGCTTCAAAAATTTATTCCCTGATGTTTAATAAGAAAAGTATAAAATTAGGTTGAGAAATATTGGATTGCCCAAGACAGTAACAAGACAGGCAATTAATACTGACGTAACCTACATAAGCCCTTCTATGAAGATTTCTTGTTGTAATGGTGAATCTCATAGATCACTATGACAGGCACAGTTGAATGAACCATGTCAAAGTTCAGATTTTCCTAAACTCACCTTATGATTTTAATGTAAATTCCTAATTTTCTTATTTCCCATTGAGCTTTTGTCATTGGGTCAGTTTAAAATCATTTGAATATCCATTTCTTGTGGCTTTTTTTTTGGCTCTCTATTCTACCATTCCACAGCAACTTGTATACCATCTTCCTTTTCAGCTGTCTATCCCAAACTTGTTTGACAGAGATCTAAACATAGTTAAACAAAACCTCAAGAAATGTGTGATGTTCTATCTTCATTGATTGTTTATAACTAACACCTCATTGTAAAGCTGTACAGCAATATTCTGTTTTCAAAATCAAGAAAAATTCCTATCTAAATAATTTTATTTAGAATGCCAGTACATAGTTGCACTGCCAAAAATCCTAAATCTTTAAGCGACCACAGAAAGGAGAGAACACTATGTCTCCTAAATTGTTATCTCTTTATAAACAGATACATTTCAATATGCTCTGCACATCTAACCTCTTTTTGTATTGCATAAATTAACTTCATCCAACTTGATTTTCTGTTTCCATGGAGTTGATGGAAGTCTGACTGAAGAAAACTTTAAGGGACTCATAAACAAATCCTTGGCATAGCTGTAAAAGCATTTCTACTTTTGTGTTTAAGGATGTAGTTAATCCCATCAAGAATTGTTGTTGAAAAGCAGCTAGTTATCATTTTGATATTTTTTTAAGAAACATCTTACTATTCCCAGAAGAAATTTAGACTGCTTAAGTCTCCTGGCCCAAAGCCTACATTTCTATCACCCTATTTGCTATACTCAAATACATATATATATATATATATAAAATCAACTTTTGGATCAGTTACAGTTTATTTAGCTTAGTCACATGATGGAAGAACAGGACAGGAAATATTATGGTCAATTACTATAATCAGTGGGAATACTACTACGAATAATAAAACCAGCATTAGTTTAATTTAAATAAGGTGATTTTTTTTTTCTTCTTGTAATAGAAGTGTGGTTATTTGTGGGGTCTTTTTTCCATAGAAACCTACAGATGTTTCATCTGTTTATGCACTAAACACATAGACCTAAAGTTAGAACTGCTCCTCTCTAGTAAAATAAGCTCACAAAAATTCACACTCAGTCCTTCAACTACATACAAGCAGAGTTTTAAAAACTTGGTCAAGGCATGCCAAATACTATCTTATGAACCTGCTGAGGGTAAATGAATTTGCACAGGTTTGAGTGTCTGGTGTTTAAAGTACACACATAGCAGAAGCTCTGGAGAGCAGGTAATCTGGGATATACATGTATTGTCATTTGGTATGTGCATTATATACATAGCCATACATATTTATGTTATATATTACTATTAAATCCATTCCATCCACTCAACTATAGGTACATTTTTCAAGGACAGTATAAAAATGTCTACTATGATACAGTTTATAAACTTATTGCTGTATTTCAGTCACATTCAAAATGTGTTTGAAAAATACACTTGTTCAATAATGCTCAGTTGGAGCAATTCTATTTTGATGGAGATTTTCTGACTTGACTCCCAAGTTCAGCTAATCTAGGTATGTGGCTAGGCAGCATAACTACTATGAAATCCTTCCCTATCACAAATGCTTATTGCCTTTGCAAATAATTGGCTGTCAGAGGGGTTTACAGATTTGTAACTCAGACAACAATCAGATCAGTGTTTATCTAACCCAGAGGTATTTCTGTATCTGAGGCTACCCTCTGCATTTAGTTCATCGTAATTTTCCTCCTAATGTGGAATGTTATTGTCTAAAGGAAGTTTATGGCTTTTTCTGTTTAAAAACATAGACTATCTTGATGGGTGGCTTGGAAGATGCTGTAAAATACCACATATCCTGTCTCTGCCCTAAAGGGTTTTTGGCCATGACCTCACCTTTGCCTACTTATCTCAGGTATAGCAATGTCAGTATCACTGCTAATATCACGGAATCGGGACTTCCCAGGAGCTTGGAGATGGGGCCATGCAAGTCAAGTGCAAGTCAGGCAGCTGGTTCTCTCCTAATACATAAGGGTGATACAATCCACAATTTAACTTAAATACTATAAGAGACATTTTGACAGTGTGTGCCAAGGAAGGGATCTTCATACTTTAGATGTTACTGGAAGTAGCACTGTGGTAAGAACAGTAGATTTGTATGAAAGCTCAACCTCTTCTGAAGTGTTACCACTTGTGGTGAACTATCTCAAAGTATAAATTTTTGACATATAACCAGAAAAAAGACCTAGCAGTTGCCTTATAGCCCTTTTCAAAGATAAACATAGAGGAAGCACATAGCATTTAAGAGTTTAGCTGAATATATTCAGTTCTAGAAATATTTAATGCAACTTTTAAAAGCTTTTCTGAGCGTCTCTAAAATTCAAAATTCAGTGAATACAGGAAAAAGTCCTGATGGATAATTTTCAGATAAAATGTTATGGAGTGCCTGATGAGATCACTGACTCCACTCCTTAGGTGAAGTCTGCTCAACTAGAAGCAGGCAGTCCAAGATCTAATCTCACCAATGACCTCTCCATGAAAATTAATTAATTGGCATGTGCTGTGTTTTGTTAAGGAATGGGAATAAGATGCTTCATGAATATGCATTAGATGCTTGTTGAAGTCAAGAGGCCTTCTTTTTTAACTACCTCTGTTTTCCCAATCAAGGCACCCTAGAGGTATATAATGAAGTTGTAAGTAAATAGAATTTTAGTTATTAGGAATAGCTAGAGGAAGAAAGAAAAAGATGGAAAATATTTCTTTTACTTGCCAAAAAGTATTTACATGTTATACCTCATCATTAATAACCACTGCATTTGAATATGTGGAGACAGTAAGTTGTTTGGGTCCTGATAATGACATTGTGAAGCAGAAACAAAGGCATAAAATGAACTATTAATTATGTTTAGAAGTTATTTCTACACTGAGAATACATATGTAGAAGGGAAAATGACTACTTGGCAATAAAAATAATTTTATATTTCAGTGTAAGAGCATCTTATCCTATAATACGTGCTCCTGTGAGTAGCCTATATTCACCTTGTCCAACCTGTTAACTTCTGTGTGACTTTGCCCATGAGAAGGTTGTGGGACTGAAGTGACAATGTATCTTTAGTTTTAAGGGAAAAACCTCTGTGCTCATAATCACAAGCGCAGAGCAAGGCAAGTCAACCCAGAATGGAGCTATATCTGCAGCAGCGCTGGGTGACTTCGACTGAAGATTATATCAGTCAATTTTAGCACTGTTGCTTGGGTGCATGCTGTGAAATGTTTAAGAGGAAACAGGAGAGTGGGAGCTGGGAGGGAGTTCAAAATGTCAAAAAAGTCTTAGTAGACAAAAAAGAAACAGAGAAAAAGAGCAGAAGTAAATTAATCTCCCTGAAGTATATTAAATAAGGGGAAATGCCTGGTAGTCGTTATTTGCTGTAACAACTCAAGACAAATGAGCAGCCGGTGTGTTAGTTCTGATGAAGGACATGCAAGAAAGACAATGGCTTTCCATTTTTAAGTTAATCAGTACCCAAGTGATGTATTTCTGAAAAATAATAAAACGGATTAATCAGAAGCTAGGGGAAAGAAGAGGGCAGACATTTTATTTCCACCACGTGTAGATGAAATATACATAACATAATAAAGGGCTGCTGTCGACTATCTGCAGGAAGAGCACCTGGAAGATTAAAGCTGTGGACATAACATTAACAAAGTACAGACCACACTGAATTAATGAGTACTGGAGATAGACATTCAGTGGAGTCTTAATTTATTTTCCTTTTCTAGCTCATCCTTTAAGAAAATGACAGTGTCTTCTTATCGATTTTACACTCAGAGATCAATCAGAATTGCCCTGACTCAGACAAAATTTACAGCACTCCCTGACAGCGCCTCGAGCATCTGGGCCTAAACAGACATTACAAGGAAGCAATATATCATGTTTGTATGTAGAGCTTGACATGCTTAAAAATAAGCTAATCTGTAGTGGAATTTCCTTCTTTTTGACAAGTTGCTCTGCCCAGCTCTTCGGCCCCTTGCTATGAATTTCTCTCCTAGCTCTACTATTAATTATAACATGCACATAGGATTCATGTATTTAGACCCTGAGGGAGGTCATCTGCTCTGCAGTTTTAGATAAAATATAAACTAACAGATCACTCCTACTTAAACAATGTGAAATGTCACTGTGATGCACTCCATAAAAAAAAGCTAGAAGTGTTCCGTCAAGAGCTATGATCAGTTCTGACAACCCAACAATATCAGAGCTAAATGATGGGCCTCCACATTCCCAAACAGCCCTCCATGGAAATTGCTGCATCCGGAAGCTCTTTTGTGCAAGTAACTAGCTGTATTAAATGTAATAATTACAGGAAAGTCACAATGTGATGCTTAGGCAGTAGTTGGCTAAGGTAACTTACCTCCACACTACAGTTCATCTTGTACCTAGGGATTGCCTCCCAGTTGACTTTTTACACTATAGGAGGAAGAACGGTCTCCTCTGCACTACAGACCTCAAGACCTGAGAGTCCCTTGTGGGCTCAAAGGAGAGACCCCTTTTACAAAATATTTGCTGCATTTCACTTGATGGAAAATATCAAGACTGCTGTTGAGAAAGAGCTAGCAAGTATCTGAGAAGGACTGAGGATCAGCAGGTTTTTGTAAATTAAAGTCTGTCATGTCCTGCAGGAGGTGATTTATTGGTCACTTCAGTACCTAAAAAAAGCATTGAGTGACCAGGACCTAAAATATATTGGGAATGACCCAAACCCAGTGTATTTTCTTTTTCATCTTTGATCATCAGATAAAACACGGCGGCAAGGGGAGTTTCCTTTAGACATTAAACGTTTTCAATATATATCAGAAACCCCTGTTCCCTTCGCTTTCCTTAGGAGAACTGGGAAGTTCAGCATATCACAAGGTTCAACCCCTTAGTATTAAAGGACTTAAAAATCTATGTAGTATAACTGGAGTGCCTGGCAGTATAGCATAAAACATTCCTCTTCCTTGGAACAAGCCTGAGTGCTCCTACAGTGCTAAGAGATAAGAATCTGTATATACCCATCCATGTATGCAGGCATTGATTTTAACTTCACTCAGTGAGACAGCTGTTTCTGTTTTACACACTGTACTGCTTTCTTACATACTAGATGGCATTTTATTTACACTTGATGTTCAAGTGAGATCTTTTTTTTGTCCATGAAAACAACAACAGCAGCAAAAATATTCTTAAGTATGTTAACATGAACCTGGTTGAACCTGCCTCGACGACTTTCAAGAAGCTACAGACAACAATCTCAAGTCTTCGAACTGCTCTTATTACATTCCTACTTCATTAAGGGTCCTGCACACATTTCATTGCATTAAAAACTAATAAACAAAAACACAAATTCTTCTTACTCGTGCCAGCAGAACATAAGCTGTTGCCAAAGGTTTGAAAACACTCATCATGGCAGACAATTCTGCTGTTTTCTCATGTCCTAATTCCTCATGCTAGTGGAAGTAAAACCATGTAATTTTTGGACTCATCTTGAAACAAGGATGAAGGAACAAAGCTAATACCAAATGGTTAGCAAGATAAAATGATACCTGACTTGCAATCCAAACTCAGAAACACAGAAATATGACAACATGCAGAAAAACAAATGTTACATGGTTTATTTATGTCACTTCAGTGCGATTTGCCCTCAAGGACTATGATAGTAAATTACTATGGTTTCAAAAACCAGTATGACGAGCACTGATTTATTTTATGCTTTCTCCTTTCCCTTCATTTGTGATTGTCTGACACAGTGGGACCAACCCTCAAGAAATTAGAAAGATATCATCTTCTGTGAGGGATATTGCACTTATTTTCCCTGCAGGTGTCCTTTCCCCTGATACTGTGTCTGCCTCTTTTAGCCTCTGGTTCTCCTCTCTTATGGGATAGTTTCATGCTATCTGAGCACCTGGCTGCTCTCAGCCTAAACCTGAAAAGAAATCAGTTTCTCTCAAAATAGGGACAAGTTCTAAATTAAATCAATTTTATTTGACTTCAGCATTCGCAGACTGTAACACAGACCTCTGACACGACCAGCAGATTATATAACAAGACACTGAACTAGCTTTGTCTTCCAAGAGACCACACACTCTGACTAAAGCCAAGGTCCCACTTTTAATATATATAAAAAATTGTTGATAAATCCTACCAACAAAGTCTGGGTTTAGGTTAAAGACTTCAAATACAACTAGTAATCTAGGATGTGCCTGCTTCTGTCAAACTAATCTGAAATCTCTTAAAGGAAACTAATCTCAATTTTGAGATTTGACAATATTGAGTACACAAGCGTAGAAAATCTGGATTGTTTAAAGATACTGTAAATTATCCAGAGCAAAGTTTCTCACTGGCTCTCAGGGCTCCGTTCTCATTCCTGACTCTACCTCAGACTTGACAGTGTGACAACAGACAGTTCATTGCCTACCTTTTGAGCTCTAAAAATTATCGGTCTCAGCTGACCTCCCTCAGCAACCTTTGGAGAGAAAAGTTGGACTCTGGAAGGCAATTCATGCCAGCCTTATTTTTGAACTCATAGACCAGTTCATCCCTTTTAAAGATAGGCAGGGTTCAGTTTGCAGTCTGTGCAATAGGAGTGACAGAAGGTCTGTCCTGGCAGAAACATGAGGAGGAGAGTTCTCTGGTGATGCAGCGCTCCTACAGCATGAGTCAAATGAGGGAAATGTATCCACTGGATTCCAGCCTCACAGAATCTTCTAAATCCCTGTATCCGAGATTCATAGGTACTACCTGGGACAGCAAAGAAAACCATAAAACTTCATCTATTTCTGCAAAGGAAACATTCACTTTCACAGCTAGGTATATAGTTTATAATAATTTGCATTTATAGTGACGTTCTCCTAAGTAGCAGACAATATTCTTCATGAAATTTTAAAGCTATCCTTACTAGTAAACCAGAAAACTTACTGTATTCATCTCCCTCTACAGATATAATTTTTGGTACTTTTTTCTGTTTCTTGTAATATATTTTTATATATATTTTTCAAGCTGATATAATTTTCCAAAGTAAAAATCTTTCTATTGTCACATTTAAAGAAATGTGTTATTGGAAAAGTAGCTCGGTCAAGAATAAACTATAGGATTTATGTACCTTCTAAAACTTGTTATATGTATTGGTTTAAGTATTTCATAAAAGTTAAGTACTGCTAAATATTATAAGATCCTAAAGGAAATAACAGTTATTGCTACAGCACGTAAAACACACAATGGAAACGTTTACCTTTCAATGTACACATAAACTGTGTCAGAATTTCTTTACTAGTAAAGGAAGAAATAGATCATATCTTCTCATACAAAGGCAGGACCCTGTGTCTTTTTTCGCTAGTCATGCGATGAATAACAGGTGGCATTGCTGTTGGTATTCTCTCTTGGGTGTTCTGCCATGCACACGACTGTCATTTCAGTCTACAGTTCAAATGCAACAACAGACCTTAGGCGGAGAGAATGTGCAGCTACTTATCAAAACTTTTCTGTAATACCCCAGTGAATTTCACCTGCCACCTGCAGGAAATGAATATTTCTGGCAAAGCTGCAGTAAGTACAGCATCACACGCCCTCCATATACCTGAACTAACTGTGGTACACCTCGTGCAAGATCCACCACGTCAAACAGAGCAAAAATGTGGATAATTCTAAAAAGTATCCCAGTACTTGTTCATTCTGGAAAAAAATCTCAGCATCCCCAAAGCCCAAGGTCAGAGAGAGAAGCACTGGAGTAGTTTACCCTGAAGCCTGTTACACTTTCCAGCAAGGTCGTAGCCCGCCAGAAGCTCTCCATGCCCTACAGCAACTACTCAGCATGGGGGGATAGACCTCTTATCGCCAGCTTTGCAGTCCAGGATGCTAATCACCACTACTGTTTGGGTTACTTATTAATTCCATAATATAGATTTTCATTAGAATTCCCATTAAATTCCAAGGATTCTTGTTTAATTTTTTTTTTTTTTTGTCCAGAAGTAAAAGAAATGTGTGCTGTTCCTTAACAATTCAAAAGTCGGAACAATTATCCAAAGGAAATTACAGTGTTTATAAAATGGCTTTATACTGTTGTCTGTTGACTTCCTTTTCTTTGCTGAAATGCAGTTTAATTGATCAAGTTATATTTAGTGTAAATTCTTTGAAATTATGAATCTCACTTCCTGAGAGTCTAAGGGCATGTGTAGGCAAAGCTCCAATCAATCTATAAAACCACAATACAGCTACACAAAGAAATAAAAAAGTGTATTACTAGATTTATCAGTAATTAGAGACCTCTGAGTAAAGATACTGGACACCCTACAAACCCTTAACTCTTACTTATGAAGAGGGATACTGAAAGTGAGTTAGGAAAATAAAATCATTATGGATGATTTTTATTGCAAAAATATATATGACATTCCAGAATATCACTCAAAAGGACAGATATTCTTGAAAATGGGCACAGTGATAGAGAAATTGCAGTAGTTTGCATAATCAGATAGAAATTTCTACCTTTGTTGCTAGAGACCCACACTGCAACAAAGAGGAAGATACTTTGCCAGTAAGTAGGAAGGCAGAGAATCAAAAAACAATTGCTTGTTTTCCTAATGTTTTGTAAACCTGCTCACCAAACAACCATATTCTGTTTATAATTTGCACACAGAACCTGAAGAACCATCTGTGATGCCACAATTTGAAGCACAGTAAGCACCTTTCAAAAAAGGTCACCAAAGGCCAAAATGCACTTCCTATAGGCTATAGGTCTTACTCAGGTGTTAGGTTTTCTTTCAGTCATTAACAACACTGAACAGAGCACCTCCAGCTGGCCCACTGCAAATTTATTTTGACCAAAAGTACATCTTTCCTCCTCATCTAGGGAAAAAGTGCATAGGTATCCACAAGGGAAAAACCTCAAGAGAATATTTGGAAAATATCATCTCTAAGAATCAGAGTACAGGACTTTTCCAGGCAGCTGCACAGTTCATCATCTCATCAATTTACTACACCAAGTTTCTTATAATTCTAGTTAAGCCAAGGAATAAATTTTTATCCTAAGCAAGGTAAAAAGAAAAAAAGGAGTGAGAAAAAAATGCTTCAATCAGTTTGATCAGAATGAGCATGACAGGTTGGCTGGTCCAGGACAGTAAAATTCTCCCAATTCCTTCCATGGAAGGAAGTGTCATCAGACAGCAACTTGCAGGGAGGCTTCAGCCACTGAGATGTCAACACAGCTACAGGGATTTTTTCTTGCCTTCCCTTTTCCTTTAAAGATTTATAAATCTATTTGAACAGGGGAATAGAACATGACAAGAAAAAATAAATAGTAGAGAAACAAAGGAGTTTTTTCTATTGCTTTTGAGAGGTTTCCTCTTTTGTTTATTGCACAAACTCCAGCGGCCCTGGTATTGCTGTGGGAGCACAGATTTTATTGTGGGTTTTTTGTTTGTTTTACACTAAGCATATTTTTCTTTGTCTTATTTTCTAAGTTAGAAACAAAAAAAAATCACTTTTCAAGCATAGCTGTTGCATTGTAGCAGACTAAACTCACAGATACCTTCAAATACACTACTGTTTACATCAGTGCTACCTCTTCAGCCGTAAAACTTTGTAACATGGAGTTTAGGTAGGTTCTCAAATGCAGAAGTGTGGACAATGGTGGTGCCTATCAGACTGAAAATAAGGTAGGAATGTAATTATAGAGTAGTAACCGATACCAGAAGAAAAAGTCATAGCAGGCTAATGTGATAACTGACTGTATCATCCAATGAGTAGGAATACTAAGAATTCTGTATTAAAATGGTATTAGTAGTATATTAGGCTAACATGATATGACAAAAAAATTGCAAACAAAATACTATAATTTAGTCTAGGGCATAAATGTGAGGGAATAAAACCAAATATTGTCATAGAGAAACACCCTCTTTTCATTTAGAGGAACATGTGGAAATTTTGTGATACAATTTGCGGTCGTTTCATACTGATAAAGTTCATGAGAGATTATATATTGCTATGTGAATCGTAAATTAGTACAAATGATATCTTATATCTGCATATCATTTTTACTCTAAGGGATATCAAAGAGCTTTACAAACTTAAAGAGACATACAAAGCAATGTCTCCATGTTTATCATCAGCCTCTAACCTGCAGCTGAATAGACTCTCCAACAGTCCCCAATTTTTTGAGCAAGCAAAGTTGCTGATGACATGACAGAATTTATAGAATGGTTGTCTTTTTGAACATTAAGTTTTACTCAGGAAAATAAAGTCCCTCAAGCCTCGATATCAATCAAGTTCTGAGGAAGCTTCCATTTGTGTGAAATAACTGGTAAAAATTTTATATTTATGTAACCCCCCTCCCCATTCATTTATAAGAAACAGCATATAGATACTCTCTGTAATTTTGAAGTACAATCTTGCTCTGAACACTGCAATCATAGAATCATGGAGTGGTTTTGGTTGGAAGGGACCTTAAAGAACAGGAAGCTACAACCCCACCCTGCCATGTGCAAGTTTACCTTTCGCCAGACCAGAGGCCCATCCAGCCTGGCCTTGAACACTTCCAGGGATGGAATATTCACAGCTTCTCTGGGCAACCTGTTCCGGTGTCTCACCACCCCCACAGGGAAGAATTTTTTCCTAATAACATTATTAAGACACAAGAAAAATTCTCAGTACAAGTTGTTGTTTGACTCCTGTCATACACACTCAGTTCAAACTTCAGCGATGTACCCACTTACCTTTTTGAGTAGTAAACGACCAAGGACAGGTACACTTACAAGCCAGTTTCTGCTAAACGCAGCTTAGAATCGTTCATCACAGAGCTCATGCTGCCAAATTTCTTCTTGTTGTCAGGAAATTTGAAAAACAGAATATGCATATTAAATACATACACACAAATACACAGGGCCTTTAAAAATGGATGGATTTCATCAGGCCTTCATTTATAAACTCAGCAAGACTTAATGACATTCCCCCACAAAATGGCTAAAGATATATTAGTACGTATTTCTCTCTGAACACGTTTATATGCTTATACTTTTCAAGAGTAGTGGACTCTTGTAGCACTCAAACCAGCAGCAAAATTCTGACCTCTAATTTTACAATTACTTTATGATATTTATGCACAATAAAGGAGATTAAGTAATGAGAATTTTTTGTCTTTAGGATTAAAAATCTTATTGACAACACATGCAATCATATCAGTGCAGCAAAGCAGCAGTCTCCAGTAGCTCAGCAACTAACGTACTCATTTAAAGGTGTATTCAGGACAACAGCATAGTCACAGATCACAATATTTACTTGCAGTGACTATGTTTAACATTATGCCATTTATAGCACTAAAGGCAAAGAATCAACACTGATATCAATGCAACAACTAAGTCTTACAGAACACTATTCAAAAAAGAACACAAAACTCTGGACAAGATTACACACTACTTCCTTGTTTCTGTTCATCTACTTTACACTATCTGGAATTTTCCATTTTACACTTGGAGACAGACTTGTTTTTGTGTCATGAAACTTCTTCGGCCCCACAGGTTGTGTTTCACTATCACTGCAAAATGCCTGCACCAAACTCCTTGAATTTTCTGTCATTTCTTATAAGCACATTGTAATCATCAGAACTCTTCAACTCATTCCTCTCTGTCCCTCATCCCAGTGAATAAGCCACCACTTCTGTTATTTTGATGCTTAACTGAACCTGCATTGCCCCATCCCAAATCCTTGGCCTCCCTTTGCAGCTACACTATTCTCATTGCTCTAAGTCAAAACTCCCTCCTCACCTTTGGGCTCCATCAGTGCCAGCTTTCTTCAGCTAGTGATTCACTTCTGCGCATCAGTAATTCTAGGTTTGAATATCCACTTATTCACTGCTGCCACATCATAGAGATGCTTTCTGAAGAACATAACTCCATTCTGAGGTGATGCCGTCATTCTCTCACTATCAGCACTCAGGGTTCATGTGTGACACAGAGTAAGTTGAGGGAGAACAGGCTGCACTTGACAATGTGTATGTACTGTAAACACAAATATGAAAAGAAATTCCCAATCTTTTATTCCTGGATTTCTCTCTCTCTCAGTCACTTTCCCCAATCTAAATTTTTCTGATTGAAAAAATCCCCCTTAATTTTATATTGAGGTAATTTTCATGGCTGTATTCTTTCCCTCTACAAAGGCAGGGGTATGGATAGCTTCCTTTCTCTCTGCTCCCCCAAAACTGTCAGTAAATTAGAGCTGGGAGACAGTCTGTGTGTGTGCATGTGCCTGTGCATACATACTGTGTTTGTACATGCAATGACTTACACATGGAGATCACAAGTACTTTATGCTGGCTTCCATGCTGTAGTACAGAAACTCGAATGAGGAAGTGACTCAATATGCAAATTTATGAGGGAAGGATAGATTCAAAGACTTCTGCCATGTTCTAAAATAGAGAAAACAAAGTTTTTTCATTCTTTTGAAACAGAATCACACTGCCATACAGTATTTCAGTGATACTTGTCTCTTACAAATAAAAAAACCCGTGACAATACAACTGGGGAAATACTTTGCTTTACTGAAGAGCACAGCTGTAAATAAATCATTACACCCCATCAAAAGTATTAAAATCATCAGAAATCTTGCTCAGAAGATAGGTTTTTTTAATTGGCAAAAGAAAAGAAAGGACAAAGCGTAAAATAAATCCTTTCAATATTTTATGTTGTTGCAACAGAATTCTTAACTGCAGGGGGTAGAACGATGCATCCATTTGCACTTACAGTACCATATTAGGGAATGACTAAATTACTTGTAGAGCCCTTTCCGTGTCGCCACTTATGAGTAACGATATAATTTCCTAAATCACGTAAATAAATACACAGAGTAAATTCTTTGATTCTGTATTTTTTCATATCCTGTATTATAAAAACAAATTAGAATGGTCATTTATATAGAATTCAATTTTATTTTCAGCACAGGAACACATTCAAACATTTGCATCCTATTATTGTCGAAACCAAAACCAAACTAGATAATGTGTAGTTTGTGAATTATATTTTCCTTTAACTACATCTGTATTTACAAGAAAAATAGTTGCAACTCCTGTTCTACTGCAAGGAAATTTTAACATTTACCTTCATTTATACTGCCCACAGTATTCAAAAATCTACAAAATCTTAGCAGCTATGATAATTCAAATCACCATACCTTTACAAAATGTCTAGAAAAGCTAAGACTCTTTAAAAACACATTTTGTAAAGGTATGGTGATTTGAATTATCATAGCTGCTAAGATTTTGTAGATTTATTTCCATGTCTCAAAAAGGAATCTCATATTATTAGTGAAGATAATGTATGTGTCAAAAAAGAGGCATCAAAAGCACTTCCTGTGCACTTGACAGGGTGACAAAATATTTCTCCTATCCTTTCCTAATTGAGCTGCTGTACAAAGGGAGACATTATGATAATATTAATAATAGTTACATGGATATTTGTAGGTACTGTGTAACCCTTCAGTCCATTTTTCCAGACAATGGTGACTACAAAAAGGCTTCAAAATAGAACATCACACAATATGAATGCCACTTTTTTCTATCTTACATTTTAAAAACATCATTGAAATCAGAAAGTTCATTTACAAAGGACTGGCAGTTGCAATCACAGCAATAATGTAGTGCTGAGAAAAAAAGGGTAATTGGTTTGGTAAAGATCGCTTTCCATTACACCATAAAGCACTACACAATAGGAAAGGTCGCCAATTAAGCAATCATGAATACCAAGTACTGAAGCTGATGAAAATAGGGCAGTGGTTTAAATAGATTTGCAAGCAATTTACCTTTTCACAATGTTGGCAATCTGATGCAATTTGCTTGCAATTTTGTCTGCTTTCAGTAGCACTCGAAGCTGACACTACACAGACCAAATGGCAAAGAGGCCTGCATAGAAAATGTAAAACTATCTTGGCTGCATCAGGGAACCAGAATGGTGGTTCATCAGGAAAATTACAACAATTAACATAAGTGCTGCAAAAATCAACACTTTAAATGTCACACTCACTAGTCTGTCCAAAGACTGTAAAAGTACCATCTCCATTGCTGGACTAACAGTAAATATGAAGCAATCACCAACAAGCCTTGAGGCTGATGGCTTTACAATTGATGTGACATTCTCTGAGTGATAAAATAGCCTCTCATTTTACAAAAGTAAGTATTTTTCTTTCTCAGATTTAACCTGGATTATGTCAACCCAAAACTTATCTTTATTTTTTTTCAACTCTTCTTCCAACAAAATGATTTTGAACTTGAGTGTGCTCTTGACTTGTTCTGGTTTTCTAAAAAACTTTATGTTTCAGGGAATTGGATCCAAACTGACAAAACTCAGATATCGATCCATTCTTTTTCAATGTAAACTACACTCAAGATTTATATCAAAATGTGTTAGCTGCATGAGACGATGCATTTGTGATTAGGGCTTGGTTTATAATTTAGGGAAGGGAGCCCCAAAAGGTAGCTGTAGGTATTCCCTCAGGTATTGGTGCAGAAGTGGGATACCTTTACACATCTCTACCCATGTGCGCCCAACAAACATGAAAGATGTCTTTTGAAGTAATTGATATCTCATATAATGGCTCCCATGTTAAAGACAGATATAAATTTGTCAGATTGTGAGGGAGAATTGATTTATGGCGTTTATTTAATGATTTATTCTTTTTTAGTGGACTGCAGCACCAGATAAACAGTGAGATCACACAGGAGAGTAACAACTTTTTCTCTGATATCACATCCTGAAAATAATGTGTCCCCTTCGTCAGATGTTTGATCCCAAAAATTTAGTAAAAGTGTCCCCATTTACGGTCCAATTCAAAATCTGTTCAGGTCAGTGGAAGTTCAGACATCTAGGACCTTGTCTTTCTGAAAATTAGCTAGATTCAGAGAATCAGAACACTTCCATTTTTTTTTTCTTTTTTTCCCCAGACCACAATTAATGTATGCTGATGACTCTAGAAGCCAAGTGTTGTTAGCTCCTGGAGTCATCCTTTTTATATTGTGCCTATAGTCAGGAACAACTGATCCTGTGAACTACCCTGGGCATTTCTGTTCCATTGACAGGACCATTACCATGCTGCATAGTGAGCTGCAGTAGATCCATTAACTACTACATAGCTTATATTCATTTAAATGACTGGCCTTGAACAGCACCAGTCAGTTGATAAGATTTGGTAGCGGTAGAAAATTGGTAAGAAAGCATTTCACTGGATCTTCAGTGGTGTAACACCTCCAGTGAATAATGATCACCGATCCTTTGTTGCCTCTACCAAAAGGAAGAGGAGTGCCATGTGCAGTTCTGAATTGCATTAGTTGCTTGGTTAAATATAACACAAGTGCAAATATTAGGCAAGCAACATGAGAGATACCTACTTTTCCTTTGACGGGTTTCAAATATCCCACCAGACATCTGCTAGATTTTTTACTACAATTTGACTAATATTTTGACAAAAATAAAATAAATTAAATATTGAAGTCAGAATTGCATGCAACACCATTGATTTCTGTAGAACAATAAGTAAGGGTAATAGAACAAATACATATTTAAACTACTCACAGGGTTCTGCTGCTATTCCAAATGCCTTTCAACTGAATCTTCCTTTTACAGGCTTTCCTCAGCTCCAATCGTTCTCCAAGACTTGATACACAATTGCAGTTCAAAAACAGCTTTAATTCCAATTTTTTGCTATTTTGAACATGACTCCTCTCCATCTATTTTTGCCCCCAGTCTTTTAGTTTCCTATTTGTTTGCCTTTTACAATATCCTCCTTTACTGCCTTTATCCCATCCACACAATGTGACAGTAACTTGACATATGACAATCAGTCTCAGCACTTTCCTTATTGCATTATTCCCTATCCTTCATGTACTTCAGCATCATAACCTCAAAAACTTTATGAATGTTTAACGTGCCTCATTGCCAAATCTGTTAAACTAAGAGTAATAAAATGTCACTTTCAGCTTGGGGAATGCTGCTGGGAGGGAAATCCTAAATGCTGTTAATATCTGAACATAAATTGCAGCCTGATTCCTCTTTCATCTGCTACTTTACCATCCCTGGCCAGTTAGCACCCTTTCACATGAACATTATCACATTTATTGGCATGCCTTTCTAATGTATATCACACTTTCTAGTGCTTCAACATGACAGCAACAGTGACCGTCACAAACATACACACACACACACATACACACACATATAAACACCACTCATAGCTGGCTGAAAGGAGAAGCATTTTCACTGCAACTTTGCAAAACAATTACTCTTTCTTTAGCTGTAAATCCAAAAGTTGAAATACTTACAATCAACTTTAACTGCATCTCTGTTATGCTTAGAAACTTCCTATCTTAATCGTTGTTATAGACTCTATTTAATGTGAACATCAATGGCCAGTCATAATTTAAAGCTCAGTGAGATTCCACTCTAGCAACATTTGAACTGACACATGAACTAGTGCCTCGAGCCCATTTTAAATTTGTATAAGCTGATACATGAGGGCTATTCTCACACTTCTTGCAGCCCTCCACTCATAATTAGCTAAACTTTATCAAGTCACTTCTGAGTCTCTGAGACAAACCAAGAAGGGAGAGAGAAGAGAGGATCTATACTACCACTAAATGCAGGAATCAAGCTGGAGGTCTTCACACTAATTCTTTTGGTGGAAAGCAGCAGAGCTTCTTCGTTTCTTTCCAGGGAATACAGGAGTGAGAGACAATGATGCAATTCTGCTCCACAGGGATGCCCAACCAGAAATTATGAACTCTGAATTTTCGCCTTTCAGCCCCCTGCATGACTACATAATAAATACGATTCCTTAATGTGGAAAATAATTCTTTTTGCAATATTTTAAAATTAGCCCTATGGACCAGTTGCCAGTCAGCTAACAGTCTACAAATTCACAATTGAAATTAAAGGACTAGATCCTAGTCTGAAATTATACAAATAAGGACAAATTATTGTGCCACTAATCAATCCATTACACATTTTAGTACTTTTCTTGTGCATTCCTGAAACCATATTAGGATGAAGAAAACCATAAGCTTTGACTGAGGACTGACCTAGGTTTTGGTAAGTATGAGATGAAAAAGCCAAAGAACTGAAATTTAACAAGTATGAGTTTCTCAGTTTGGCTTTAATCATTACTGTTGGGACATAGGGACAAATCAGTAATAAAAATACAGTTTATTTTCATTGAATAGGACAAGAGTCTTAGACAGTGTTAAGCCTCTGTACCTTCTCTGACAGAGTCATGAAAATTTATTCCATCTGAGGAACTGTTGTTTTGTATTTAGCTGATACTTGTATTATAGGACTGCGGTGTAAAATAAAGAAACTTAGTAAACCCTTAATAAATATTTCTACCATTAATAGTAATAATATCTCTCTATCTATACAAAATCATGAAAAGCAAGTTAACAAACCCTTGCAAATACATTAAAAATAGTTGGAATCCCGAGCTAAAGGATACCCATTTAGTAGAGAAATTTAGATATATACATGCATATATATATATATATGCACACTGCATGAGGTGTATTGTGTCCATACTTGTTCCAGTAAACAGATGCCAAACTTTCAATAGTAGAGAAGACTGTTTTCAGATTTCTTCAATTCCTTGCCATATTTCATACTCAACCCAGAAATATTCTTATTCAAAAAAAAAAAAAAAAAAAAAAAAAATTGGTAAGGCCTTTATTGATTTTCTTCCAATCACCACAAAGTGTTGGCTTTATGAGAATGAAGAGTCTTCAGATGTAGTGAGTGGATTAGGATTAGAAAAATATATAGACCTCAACCTGACTGCTACAACTGCTTTATGCCAGTTTGTAAGTTTTGTGGGAATAAAAAAATTGCACAGATGGGACTATAACTGACCATAACCTGCTCTATTGTATTTCCAACAATCTCTAATTACAGCAACACACCAGAGGAAGAGATTTGAAAGGGCAGGTGATGGGATAGGAGAGAAACCTGTTTGACTTAAACAGCACAGGATCCCTCACCATCAGGGCTGATGTACATCAGCCTGACAGCTAATTAGGGTAGACATGAATTTTTCCAATGTAACAGATGTTCGCTAATCAGGCCAGATTTGGAGCCCTTGCGCCAGCAACATTTCATGCACAATTTAACTATCTAAAAGGAATAAACTACTTAATGCATTGTACTGGAGGCACAGCTGTTTCACAATCAGAAAATTTGCTGTCAAAGATGTTCTCTTTAAAACTGACATGTTTTTATATAACTCTGATGGGGTGTTTATAATGTATTAATAGTTGTCAGTAAGAGCTGCTGTCATCATCAAGAAGTAAAATATTTCTGAAGGTATATTAAAATGAACAGACTCCTTTCTCTTTCCAAAATCTATTTAGATAATTTACTTTGAATGTGGCCTGTTTAATTCTAAATGTACTTTGAACAAAAAGCTGAACATTTATCTCTCAAGTTACATCAATAATAAAACATACAAGTCTACCTTCTGACTAGGGAAGAAAGCTGAAATATCTGTTAGATAAAGTGGCAATTTATTTTATTTGCAAGAAAATCATAAATATAAAATATACTCTGCTAAAATGGTGTGAATAGTCTCCCTTCTTTTCATAAGAGATAAATCACAAGATAGAATAATCAGAAGATATGTATCCACAGGTTACATAGATTTCTATAGATCATTCATTAGGAGACCAAGGAAAGAGTATGTGAGACTTCTATTCTTGTATGTGAACTTCATAGAGCAGATCCAGAGGTAAATGGGCAGATCTAAGCCAACTCACACAAAGCTAAGGGTCTTGTATTTTGTATCTGAATTTAAGATACAATATCATCATCTGACAAACACAATTTCTTCTTAACACCCTTGTCTTTGCAGGGTTTTTTTCAATTTTTAAACCATGAGAAAAATCAAGTGATGTAACATTTTATAGACTGATAGAAAAGTTTGGGCAAATATTGCATAACCCGCAAATTTTAATGGTATGAGATAGGGCACAGAACTGGAAAGAATATTCTGTCCTTGTGATAATGGCATCTAAACACTGCAATAGTCCAGTTCCTATTGAGGTCAGTTGGATTTTAAGGTCGCAACATACTAAAGCTGTCAAAAGGCTGGACACGATGCCCATGGACGCATATACCTGTAAAACCCAGCCCTGTTGTCATTTAGCACCTCATAAGGGACAAAGTCTGAACCTTGTTCTCATGAATGTGTGCTCTACTAGCAATCTAACCTTTAATAAGTAATACAGAATAGGTAGTTAGAGGACAAGTGAGCAACACACAGCAGAGTCTGATTCTTCAGAGAGAAGGCTGAGGCAAAGGACCCTCCCTTCTGGACCCTGAAGTCCTAAGTTTCAATGATGACAATCTTACCATCACTGCTCAGGAAAGCTGGCAGTAATTCAGGGTATCAGAAATTAGGTTAAGGAATTTGGCCAAAAAAATCAAGTTCTCTATTTAAAACAAAAGAAGAAAAAAATAGCTAAGGTGAATTTCAGAAGGAAAGTTGCTAAAAATAGAGTTGCTAAGAATTTCTAGAATCCAAGACAAAAGCAACCTTAAATAAACAGCAGGCATTGACTGTGCCAAAACACTGGAATTGATGAGGACCTTCAGGGAAGTGGGAATGTCCAAAGGGTCGAGCACGATATTTAGAGATTTAGTAAATACACAACAGAGATAGAAATTAGGAAGGATACTAAATTAATGGTTCCAAAAGAATGACGATTCAGTAAGATAATTGCTAAGAAAGTTTTTTAGAAGGAAAGCTACTATTTTAGAATAAGGGAAAATTTTACACTACTACTCCTAATACTAATACTGCTACTACTACTACTATGACAAGTACTACTAATAAACAGCTTGAAATAATTCTTTTGTGAATTCTAAGATTTTTAAACTAGCTAAGAGAAACTACATATCCTTTGTTATGATGAAAATTTTCTGCTGAAGAAAGACACAATGTTTTTTGTTTTTTAATGATATCTGAAAGACAAGGAACCAAAATTACCAAAATGGTGCAAAGTGAAAAGTGATCTGAACAATAAAAATCTAACCTAAAGAAAATAATGACCAACAGTGAAAAATTCTATGAAAATTACCAGATATCTAAAGGATGTAAAACCTTTGGTTTATTGAGAGTACCTTTTCCTGGAGTTATTTGATCTCCTTTAAGAAAAAATAAAATTAAAAAGACCAGTAAGATTTCAATACTACAAGTACCTGTTTATTCACTTGAGGAATCCCTTCAACTTCTAGCTAACACTTACATGTTTGCTGGATAGAGCTGCTGGGAGTGAAGTTTTGGGACACAAAGAATGCAGTCAACCTATGTGGATTTCATTATAGACTTGAAGCTGCATCTCACAACATTTGAGTTTAAAAATGGATTCATATGATTCTGGAGAAGAGGATTTGGTGGGCTGGAAAGTGATTGCAAAGAAAAGGCAGTGCATTGCATTGATGTGAGGTGTTCCAGGAGGCTTATCCATGAAGAGAGAATAGTTTTCTCTTCCTTATCATCTTCAGTATAATCTAAAAGAAGTAATGATCTTAATGAATTCAGTCTCATAATGAGCTAACAATAGTAATTTAGGAGGAGCTGAAAGTACCAGTAAGAACAAAGACAAATAATACAAAGGCACCCTGAGAGATAAAAAGCATAGGCAAAAATACTGTAACAAAATGAGGTTTGGACTGGAAAGACACAATTCCCAACACATTTGTTGAAAAACAATCCAAAGCATGAATATTCAATGACAGAGTCAGACATTAATTGGCAATGCAAAATGGCAGAACAGGAAAAAAAAAAAAAAAATAAAAATCCCAACAGCCTGTTTTGTGCTGCCCATTCATCAGCTTCAGAGCATGGGAAGTCAGGAGTCAGCCTTTTCTGCTGACAAACATAAGAGAGGAATTACCACTCTGGCCCAGGCCTGCCAGCCAACTATTGCAGTATCTTACACCTGACTGTGATCAGTAGTATCCCTTTCAATAAATACTCAGCCTTTTTCATGACAATATGGACATAATGGATTCTCTTTTTGAACTGCAGGTGGTCAAGGGATGTGGCACTTACTCTTCCCTTCACCCATTAGAAGCTTTTGAATGCTTTATTAGAAAAAAAAAAAAAGAGCCCAACACCAGAACTTAGAGATACATAACCAACCAGGTTCTTGTACTGTTATGGGCAGTATGTCATGAGAAGTATGTCATGATGTAAGGCAGTATGTTATGAGACGGTGAGGTCTGAACTACGAGGCAGCATAGTTCTGAACAGAGAGAATACTATGTTTCAGGGACGAAAATATATGTACATTCATTTCCACTAAGACAAGAATAAGGTACCAAACAAGATAGAAGTCTACAAATATGTGAATTTCATGAACACCAAAGAGAGAAAAATAAACCTTGTGCCACCAAGAATGTAGCTGTGATGAATAAGAGAAACAGAGAAAAGAAAGTAATAGTGAGGAGATCGTATTTGTGCCTGTGGTTCCATCCCAAAGCTCTTCCCAGCCTTGTCAGCAGCCTGAGTCCAATTCAACCCTGTCACCAGAAAACCAGGAACTGTTTTTGCTTCTCTTACTGCTTTTGGAAGATGGGAAAGGAAAAGATAATGATTTTACGGTAATGTCTGATTCTTTCCGCAGCAATAGTCTGTTTTGCTGTTGGTTTTTGCCAGCCTCACATATACCTACTTACACCAAAACCACGAGTGTGGCTGTGGATCCTGTGTGGTTCCATCTTAGGATGTAAAAATGTGTGCTACACTCCTCTCAGTGCTCAGAATAAGGCCAAAGTGCATTTAATTCATTTGCATCTTCACCCCAGAAAATTCACCAATGGAATAGAAGCTTAAAAGAGGTAGTGAAGGTTTGAACACTTCAAGCAGATTGGACAAAACCCTAGAAAATATCACTGTGTTGTGAGAATTGTCGTCATACTGATCAATAGCATCTAATTGTTACTTAGGTTTCCCCATCTGTTTGTAGCCATCTGTTGTTTCTCATCTTATATTTAGGATGTCTACTGCCCGGGTACAGAGATGCCCACGCTGGCCTCACACTCTCTACTAGAAACACTGAGGAGTATGTGGGGACAGGGACTCTGGGAGGCAGAGGAGGTCTGGAAAAGCGAAACCTGTTTGCTTTTCTCAGTAGAAACATATGGCAGTGTGCTATACTGCTTTCACTGCTTTCCCAACCACACTTCTGTGTTCATGTGGAGAGAGCAGCAATTTTTCCGTGAGCAGCCTCTAAGATTTTCCTGTGTAAATGAGACATATAGAATATGGGCTGCTTAAGGACTTTTTTTCTGTGCAGCTCTGTTAAATATTCAAGCCCATTACAGCTCATCATGTCAGATTCTAGTTTTGGACTCATCCAAAGTTTCCTGTAGAAGATGTCTAAGAGTCCTAGTATGGCAGTGTACACATGTGAGAACTCATATACCTGCTAAATGACTGCACAGACACTTTAGCTGAATTTATTGCTGTGAACACAAATGCATGCATTAACACGAGCTACTATGCAAGTTCTATACCTTGCCATTTCTTTGTAGAATCTGTAGATTGAGAATGCCAAAATAAAACCATTTGAACTCTTAAGTACCAACTTCTTTATAAAATAAAATTCTAAAAAATACCTCAAGAAAAGAATTGATAGGACTATCCAGCAAAGTCCTCTCACTGTTCAAAGCAAATATGGCTCTGCTAGCAACAACAAAAATTTAACCAACCAACTGAGACCTCAAATTCTATGTTGTCCTTTATCAAGTCAGTGTTGCACAATCCTGACCAGAATTTAGGAAATAGTATATCTATGTCTTCCTAGTGATTGACTGAACTTCTAATAAAAAAAAAAAATGTACAAATAATAAAACATAAGCTTTGTAAAGGTGGGTTCTGAATTGCATGGGAGATGTGAGATGGGATTCCCCTAGACTACAGGATGATGTTCTTTCTTCCACAAAAGGAGTCAGCCTCCCGTGCAGAGCAAGAGACCCAGTTTAGGGTCACATCTCATCTATTTTTAATCAAGGCTCCAAACTTAGCTGTCAACTTTACAGACACAAGATTCCAGTTAGGCCACAATTATAGGTACCAAAAGAACTATATATAAAGCTAAGGTCTGGAAAAGGGAAAGCTTTTTGCTCCTCTCAGTACAAATTTATGGCAGGACCATACTCATATGCTACACTGCTTTCCTAACCACACTGGTGTGCTCATGTGGAGAGAATGGCAATTTTTCCATGACCACATGCAAAATACAGTCATCCACATGCAAAAAATAGGGTTTTTTATAGAAAATATACTTGCCCATAATTTTTTGGAAGTGACTAGTGAAGACTTGGTTATAGAAACTCGGCTGATAATTCCTCTTTTTGTGAGCCACAGACTAGTGACCTCAGTGATAAGGACAATATCTGATTCTGTGCCCTTTTCAGATGTCTCAGTCTTGATCTCTGATCTTTTAGGCTATCTGTGGAATTTGGTACATCTGAGTAAGTTTTCATATGCAATATGAAGAGGAGAGCTGTCAATATATGACTGAAGACATCGTGTTAGCATTACCAGTGAAAGAAAAGATCAAGTAAAATGTGGGTGAGAAGGCAATAACCAACAACCAGTTTTCAAACTGAAAACTTAATGGTATGTCCCATGTTTTCTTTTGACAATTTCTTTTTGACTTACTGAATCTCTGAAGCGACATGCTTGCTTCAAACGCTGGCTGAATATATTTGGGTTTTTTTCCCACCAGGTATTTTCCAGACTGCATTTTGGCCTAGAAGAGAAAAACATTGTCCAGTGAATATTCTTGTTCAAAAAAAATTGATAAAATCAGTAGATACTAATAACTTTAGAAACATAATAGCAGACTTCATGTTTGGAGATATTAATGCTTCAAATTAAACTGCAAACAATGTGCTATTTCCCCACTCCCTGTGAACTGCCCCAATATAGCAGACAATGAGTTTGCAGTTGTTTTTTTTTTTTTTCTGTGTACCGGTGTTAAAATATGCAGCTACTGAACTCTCTGCCTAATGACACCTTATTTTAAGACCAAACTGGTAAAAATATGAGGCAGCTAAGAACATCCAGCTTGGGAGAGAGCTCTGTGGTTAATGTGCTCTGAAAGCCTTTGCAAGCCAATAGACCTTCCAGTAGAATATGGCTGCAGATCAAGTGTAATCATTTCAGCCACTTTTCGATTTATGGACAGGATGAGTAGATAGCTTATTCTAACATTTGGCTTTTGGGGGGGCCAAAAAGCTTGTATAAATTAATGGTATGTATAAGTACATACTGCTGCACTGTTACAGTGCAAACCAGGAGGCATTCCAGTCTGTTCTTCTTTCAGCAAAAGCTCTGCTATGCTGCTATTCATCTCAGCAGCACTTTATTTGCATCCCTGCAAGCTACTCATCATATCGTTAATGTTTTATCCTTTTCTAAGTTACTTCTGTTCATAAAAGGTTTATTTATCTTGTCAGTATTAGTAAATCTCTCTTTTTATACTATGCATCTCATTTAAAAAACTGGCTGAAGACAAAAACCTCCAACAGACTGAATTAAGTAATTTTAAAAAATTATTTGTTATACATGTTGTTTAATCAGCGGGGATTTTATCAACAGAAAGTTACAATGCCTGGATGTGATCAGAGTTATAGACTGTGAGTCAAACACTTAGATCTGTCACCGTCTCGTGCCACAAACTCAGACAAACAGCATAATCTCTAGCTGCTCTTCCCTCCCTGCCATCTATTTACATTCTTTGCCTTACACTGCACTCAGTTAGGCATCTGAATAAGAAGCATGACAAAACTGGGATGTGTTACTGCAGCTGTACTGTGTCTTTGTCATATTTCTCTAACATTATTTAATAATAATAATAATAACAATAACAATAATAATACACAAATGTAACATGGAGTAAATGAGCATTCCTTTTCAGTGACTACATTTAGTGGGAGGAGGAGGGAAATGGCAACAGGAGTTCTTCAGATCACTAAACACTGGAAGATGCCATCTCCTTAAATCGTTTCACTTGGCCTACTTAACAGCAGATGAACTCATGGATCACTACTATCTTCTTAGATGGGTTTTTTGACTTACTTTGTTTTGTATATTTGGTGTCTCTTAAAAAGACTGCAAGCCTCTCCAAAGCTTTCCTAGATCCTGCCTCAGCTAAATTGTCTTCTCTGAGACATTGTTCTCAGTTCTAGCATTTAAACTCTTCTAGAAAGCTGTGCCAATTGTAAAATATCAAGCCTCTTGGTTAACACTAGAGGCAGCACTACATTTTCAGTTCATTTCCTCATTTTGCTAGTAGAAAAGGAATTATCCAGAGCCTGGCTTTCCCAACATCTAGATTACTTCATACTGCTACAAGTGTAACAACTATTCTTATTTATATCTGCAATTTCATGTATCTGTATTTTATCCCTCTGCATTATTTATATCCACCCTTTATTGTCCCTTTACATTTCCAGACAGCTGAAAATAGATTTATGCAAAAAGGAAAATTAGGCAACTATTCTTATACTGATGACATTTTCATAGCGAATCAAAGATTAGGACATGTAAATTTAACACACAAATGACCAGCAAAGAAAACCATCAGAATCTTGCTATTTTTCCAAATGAACAGACAATTACTCTCAATTTTAGAAGTATGGGGGAAAGAAACATGGTTTCCTGTCTGGGCTGGCAGCTGCTATATCTGAGGTTCCGGGTCACAACTACATCTGGTTCAAAGAATATCAAGAATGTGTATGGAAAATGAAAGCTCCCAAGTCCCTTACATATATGTGAAAATAACACAGACCAAAATGCTGTGTCTATTGTCTCAAGGAGTAAAAGCCAGAAGAAATTAATAAAAACATCTATATGTACATGCAGTCTGCATACAGAGAAAATTTGTAGGCTACATCTGCTTGGATTCTAGCTACTTTTTTTGTCTTTTTTTTTTTCTTTTAATGAAAGATGAGAAATCTGTTTTTCATCTTCCAAAAGCTCACCACAAAACCTGATGTAAAAAAATGACCAGCTAATTATGTCCTTTTAAAACAGGTCCCTTTCATACAATCAAAAGTCATTACGGACTTTGATTTATGGTTGTTCTCAGATATGTTACAGTGGCTGAGCAGGTTACCTACCATCTGCAGAGTCATTTGTGTCACAGATAGGTGCCTGCAACAATCCTTCTCTCCTTGCTGCTAGAGGTCACCTACCCTGCCTGGCTGTCCCACGGGTCTGCCAGTGGCCAGCACCTTGGGAGCACAGGTAGACTGAGAAGCCACGTGTTTTCTCCCCAGGGACCACAGTCCAGAGGTTATTAGTGTGAAGTGTTTCTGTGTCGGTTTCCTACAAGAGTGTGGCCCATGAGGGGTAGGTATGGTCATCTTCTACAGAATGGGTGTCTTGTGGCTGAGGGGCAAGGTGGGTGGTGAAGGACAGTGGCCTGCCAGCCACTACAACTGCATGACAAATATAAAAAAAATCTCTTTATAGCAAGTTGTTACAATGTTGCTCATAACATCCCATTATTAAAAGTATTGTCTTCATATAAAAACCTACAGTGGTGACCAACTGACCTGGTAACTTTTACCTCAACAGACAGACTTGGCTCTGTGAATCTCCTCTGTCTCTGCCAAACAGACTTTACACACTTTTAATCTTTCTCATCTGCTCTCCGAGTCCTCTCCTACTTTTTATCACCATTTTTTTACTATGTAAGCTTATGAGCAGCTGATTACCTACTTGGAGATCCAAGTGATTGTCACTGTTTGTCAAGAAAGAGTGCCCATTGTGTATACAAAGCACCCCTTTGAACTGGATGTGTCTGAAAAGGGATTGCATGAGAAGCTGTCTGCAATAGCAAGAGACAAGCAGAGCTCTCAGAAAGTTCCTATATCATTGCATAAAAAGAAGTTGTGGCATTTCATCCATCACACCAAAGGTGAAAATGTGTAGATTTCAAGTCTGTATATTTAAAAAAATACCTTATTTGCTTTTATGAATAACACTTTAGTGGTTTCTAGCACGAGCAATGGAGCATTGGGTCAACATTCCTTTACAGAAACCATCTGGAGTTTCAAACAGTGACAAAGAACCTGTGAGAAAACATCATTTCTTCCCATTGATGTTTTTGCCACACCATCTGATGTCTTGGTGTCCTTGGCTACCCATCTAGAAAGAAAGAATAAAAATACAGCTCTCTGAGAATCACTGTAAGATGTGGAATTATTATTAACAAGGGCACAGACAAAATATTATAAGGCTGTAGATTTAATCTTCTGCATTTTCCAAAATTGCTTTCTACTTATAACTTTGACAGCAAGTCTTCTAACAAATTGAGAATATTTGTTAAACAATAGCATCAAATAGTTGCAGTCACATGATGAACCTTCAGCTGCCAAGTCTCACCCGAGAGAGAATTTTCATAGCTAAACTGCATAAGCCTTAGAAAAATAAGCATTTGTAATAGAATTGCTGACAGATTTTCAATTGCAGTATTGGGAATAACGATGTTTAACAAACTGGTGGTTATGGTTTTATTTTATTATTTTTTAGCATTTGTATACGTAATCATTTTAAATAAAACTCAGAACAGACCTCAGCTACCTAGAAGAATAGATTAGGGAGGATAAATCAAAGCATAGATAACACAAACTTACTGAAGTTGCTCTATATCTGGGATATTCAACATTGGAGAGTAATTGTTAAAGCACAGAATGAAGTCAGTATAGAAACTTAAAAATATAAATTTTACAAAGTGTAGTTCAGTTAAATTAAACTCCGTCATCTTTGTTCATTTAACAGTTTAGCCTGATCCAAAAAAGTTAGATTTTGTTAACAGTACAGAAGAACCGGCAAAACTATATACATTTCATATTTGGTAGAATGCACAAAACTAAACAACTAAAGTTGCTAAATAAAAATGTTGCCTCAATAAACACAATATAAGTAAAACTTTTTACAAAGCAATTGAGGTATCAGAAGTTCATGAAAAAAAAGAAACAACCTAACATCAAAATAAGTAGGATGAAATAAGAATATCAAAAAATAATCAAAATAGAAACATTTTTCCTGTCTAAATACAGATTGTTCTTTGCTTTACATATACAGAAGAATTAAATGGATAGTCAAAAGCAGTGTTTGAGCTACTACCTACAGACTGACTATTTCTTTTAGGATTTTTCCCCCTATGAATTTAACAATGCAAATTTAACAATGGATTCTGCCCAATGATTGCCAATTTCAGCAGTGACATTCTTGACGGAATAGCCTGATTAGAAAATAATTGTACTTCTTTTCAGCTACTGTTACCTCACCCACACTTTTCATTTCCTATAAGGTACAGTGGCAAAACCGCATCTTTCAACTCTCCCTCTTTTATCTGATGTAGTGGATGACAGGTAATCTAGCTGAAAGTTCCTACAATTGCACCACCAGAAAAACACTGGCTGATGAAATCTGAGCAGTTATCACACTAACCATCACCTGTCAAGCCTCCTGCTTCAATTTAAGGGTGCATCAATTTTCTGAAGAGGAAATCAAGGGCAAAGAATAAAAGCGCTACAGATAAACACTGACAAAGGCCCTTTCTGTTTTTTTTTTTATTTATGATGGGATGTACTATCATAGGTTGCTCTGTGAGGTTTTATCAACTGTCCTGATACATCCCAGATAGCTTGGAATTCTTTGGCCATTGATGAAGTGCTATACTTGCACTTACTGAAAGGGCAGAAGATTTCTAACTGAAAATTACTTTCACTAAATACCACAAAGATATTGAAGTCAGAAAGAGCAAGGAGATGGAACAAATGACAGCTACATATAACAATGAACTTCTCTGTTCTCTGAGCTGGCAGACAAGGCTGATTAGGGTAAGAACATGAAACAATGTTTTCTTAAAGCCAGAAAGCATATTGTGTAAAGTCTCAGGTACAAAGAGTTCATATGTTTTCTGTAGTGAAATGTGAACACATTTGCTGCTGACTCCATTTGCCATGTATTCACCCAGTTTTCCAAAGTAAGTAACAGTGGGGCCTTCTTACAGGTGGGGAAAAATTATGTATTTCTCAGGGAAGAGGAAAAGATGTCTCAATACTAAAGTGAGCCAAATGCAGTTGCGAGCAAGTACATTCAGGATGACTAACTTCAGTGGAACGGTATTCTCTAAGGTCAGATCAGCAACTGGCCTCGTAGGTATAAATGATGTTGGCATTTTCAAATGTTCTTCCTTTTCTTTGTAAAATTAGAAGAGTGGGAGACTTTCACTTTGAATGCACCCCTTTGGTAGCTCTCCTACAGGGGAGAAGATGAAACAAGCAACATAAAGAGAAGTAATAGCAAGAAAACCCTCCTCACACAGATTCACACCTGGCTATGAATAGTTCATGAGACCCTAATTCTGCCCCAGTGCTTCCTGGTTTCTTCCCAAATAATGGAAGGGGATCAGTAGATCCCAGGAAAGCCCAGGGTTGACTTCCTAATGACTTACACAGGCTTTCAACTGAACATGAACCATTGAGACATATGCAACCTCTGTTCCAGTCAAGCATTAACCATAGTAAAGTGTGCATGAAAAGCACAAGACATATGAGTTCATGCAAGACTTTGAATTAGAGTCACCACAGAGGTTTTTTAGTTTTTTGTTACTTCTTCATTCATTTGTTGATATTTCAGCCCACAGTGAAGACAAAAAATCTGGATAAATGCTACAGGTAGTCAGTCATGAAAAAGCTAGCTGCTTTTCTCAGTAAATGACATGCCAAATTTGGGATTCAACAAGACGTAATGGAGATAGATCAGTCCAACAAAGTTCACAGTTCTGACTGGATAATATTTTTACATTCACATCAGGTCCCAAGACAAGGCCCTTGATGCTGACAACCTAGTCAGGTGGCAAATTGTAAATTCTGCCAGTGTTGCTCCTGTCAGGAGTATTTTAAACAGGGCAACCTTCAATGGAAAAAGTGACTGTTACCTGTAAAGCCTGTAAATACCTGTTAACAACAGAGTTAACAACAATATTAGGAAAAACGTGTGCTTTGCTAGTGTGGATTCACCAAGCAACTTGCACAAATCTTTCTCAAGGACTGCATCACTTGCAGAATGTTTTAGATAACAACTCAGTAAAATGATCATAAAAAATTAGGGTTGCTCCTTGACTGGATGACATTTCTAAACAGAATAACAGTAATTCCACCAAAAAGATTTCTCTCTTGGATTTTTCTAGCAATTATTTGAACTTCAGCTCTGAAAGTTAAATGATTTCTCAAGAAAGCTAGTTTTACCATTCAGAAAGTAATTTTTACTTCTCATATTTGTGGACAAAATTTTTGAAATTCAAAACCATTATTAGAATACAAACTATGAACTTCTAAATCAGAGAGTAAGTTTAAAATACCTAGGCCTCTTAGTAGTTTTTAACTTTATCAGTGTTTTGAAGGATTGGCTTATGAGTTTGAGTACCTAAAGCTGGTAATCAACTAAACTATAAACAAGAACAACTAGTGTCTGTTAAGGGTTCCAGATGAATATTTAACCAGGCTGAAAGGTATGATATTATCTGGTAAAGGGGAGAAGAGGGCAGCGAAGGGGAGNTAGTGAAGGAAGGGGGAGGGAAGGCAAGGCAAGGGAAAGAGGGCCTAAAGCAATCCCCTCTCTTGGTCATTTCAATCAAATCATGTGGTTCAGCTGCCTCCATTAAAATGACACTAGTTACTTCAAAAATATTTCTAATAATATTTTGTGGAAAATCCTTGACTTTTGTGACCCAAACTCTGACAAAGTTCCTTCTTTCACAAGATAGGGGGACACCTCTACAACTGCTATACTGTACAATCCATATCTGATGTAGCTATGCTGCTGTGGACACAGTATGCACTCCCTAAACCCCACAGAAGTGCTTTAGTGGAAAATGTGGAATGTCGGAGAGCAGATTTAATGAGGTCCATGGGCCATGTGTGAACTGAAAACACTGCAGTCTGACAAGTACATCTGCAAAGGACAGAAGGAAGAATTTCCAGACTAGGGACTGCAAACTCTCCCAAACTTGTGGCTAAGGTCTCCAAGGTGCTGGAGAGTTTGCACCAGGGTCTGTATTCTCATCACCAATAGCTGCAGACTTAGACACCCAGGTGCAGGAGTGTCATGCAGCATTGTGTAGAACACGTGCGGGAATAGATTTTGTAGGTCACTTTGCAATCTTTCTGGTTTGTTTTAAACAAATATCGCCAAATTTTTTTATTTTTTTTTTAATAGTGCAGTGCTCTATTTGGTTGTTGAAACAGGTTGAGGAAAATCACCCACAAAGCAAAAGGAACATGGCAAAATGTTCCTGCAGTGTGTTGCCTTAATACATTTAAATGATTTAATGACAAGTAGGGGATTACAGCAAAACACAATGCATGCTGGAGGTAGCAAAGGACACCTGCTGCCTGTACTGTGAAATTCAAAATGGATTCCAGGAAGGGAGCACAATGCCAGGCTGCTTTAACTATTGCTCCTACTTCCTATACTATTATTACTGCTCGCCAGTCTTGAAGTCTGAATGACAGTGGTCTGAGCCCTTTCAAACAACAGCAAGAAGGTCAATTTTTGTAATGAGAAAATGGAAGTGGTGGTGCAGTGGATCGCTGAACCTTACAGTTTTTTCTATGATAAAGTAACACTGCTCAATCAAATTATGGTGTAGGAGCACAGTGACAACACCACCATGAAACACACAACAGATGAACTAACAAAACCACTTAAAAGTGTGTAAAACCATTTTGACATTGAAGCAAAGTTTCTACTACTTTCACACTGCAGAATCACTGTAACCCCTCACCAGCACTGCAGAAAGCCCCTGACCAAAAGAAAGTCATGTTGCTCCCCAAGCCACTCTTCCATCCTCGGTGCTTAGATCCCAGTCACACAGTAAATAAAATCTTTGGTCAGGAAAGCTTATTGAATGAACTATTCCAAAGAATTAAAATGCTTCATGTATACAAAACGCTGCTTTGATTACTACTTTAGCTCCACTTGTTCTAGGACTTTGGAACTTACTGCAGGTGAGCAAGCCAGCATGAATAACCTTTGAGGTTTTAAAATACTGTCAGCAGATCTGCAATTACAGTACCACAAGACCACAGTGTCTTTGTGCTTGTGCATAAAGCTTCCCCAAGGAACAAAAATTAACAGCTGTAAGCTACAACTATTTGACCCTTGAAGTCTTGCACAGTAGTTTAATGAGTTTGAAGTAGCTCTGTATCCTATTCACCGCATCTCCCCACTTTCAGATACAGCAATATTAAGGGTAATGCCTAGCAACAATATTCACATATTCATCAGCTTCACATTTTACTTTAATTTGTGTCCCTTTAGCAGCCTAAGTGACTCTAATGAAAGGGAGCAAACCTTAGCACATAAAATGTATGAAAGAAATTATAGACACAATCAAGAAAAGTGAAGAATAAAGCAAATAGCATGTCAGTAAAATAGTAAGAAACTATTTGGTATATCTGAAGTACCAGCTGATCACCAGAAAATAAGCATTATTTGCCCAAGCACAAACCAGATAAGGAGAATTAATTAAAAAGAGCTTGATGATTTTCTTAAATTGCACTTTATCTAATGAGAATGTTGGAGAAACACCAGGAAACATGGAGAAAAATGCAAGACACTTTCATCTGTGCACATATAGAAGAAATAAAAATAATAGATCAACTGGAGAAGCTGAATAACCATTAACCAAGTCTGATGGATATATTTTTTCCAAAAATTCTGAAAGAAGTGAACTAATCTTTAAAGGCTCAAAACCTGCAAAAGAGATTTACCCAGAAAGATTCTCTAACAAACCAACAAGCAGCTGGTGTGCTGGGTAAACCTGTCTTGTGCAGTTTCTGTCAGTCAGTCTGCACTCTAAGGAATGGTTTTGACTATTCATATGCCATTTATTTGCACTCAAGAATATGCTGTACTATTATGCCAAGAAGTAAGACTGGAAAGGAATGCCAGCGAATGCTCTGATGCATATTTTCCTGTGTTGGGGACCATCCTCGGCAGTCCCAGCTGCCACAGGAAGTCCCGCCTACCTCTGCAGCTCTTGACTCTGGTCAGTTCAGGCAGAGCAGATATAAGTGTGGCTTTTAAACTGTAAGATGTGCAATATTTCCTTAGCTTACAGCTTGTTACAAATTCATTTAATTTCACACTTATACTCAATTTTCATCTGATAATTTCTAAATGGTTTCAATAATTAACACAAAATACAACATGAAATAAACATTAATTTACAGTTCTAACATGTTCTGTATTCTACCAAAATCAAGACTTTAAGAAATTTTGATATTTAAGAATTAAACAATTTAAACTCACCAATTATTTTTTAAGTAATTGCTGTGGTAATTATATTTAGAAAGCAGTTTAGAGCATTATTTTCTTTCACAAGACTGGTGAAGGCTTCAGTGGGAGATCTTCATGCTCCTGACCAAAATCCCCAGCTCTTAGGCAAGTGCTCATTTACTGACTTTATTTTCTCTATTTTACCTTTTATGTATTTTTTTTCTTTGAAGGAAGTGATGTGTTTATTTGCTACTCCAACTGTATTGGGGATTCCTTCTGGAATTCTTTAGGAAGCTTCAGGTGGGACATATGCTGATTTTTTTTTAAATGGTACTGATTGGCTGAACAGCCCAGGTAGCTGAGTCATGAAACTATCTCCATTTCCTTGATTTGGGAGGTTTGCCATTGTTACCCTGGCATTACTGCCCTCCGTGAGACCAAGCTTTGATGTAGAATTAGGAGTTCATTTAAATGCATATTAACAACTGCAAGCCTGCTTTCATGTGAAGTTCTATAAAAACTTCACTACTTACTATTTATGAAACATTTAAACCAATATTAATACTGTGGGATTATTAGTTTCCACAGTAACTAATATATGTTTGTTTCTGGCATGAAAAGTTATAGTAACTGTTAAGAGGCACATACTGAAAGAACAACATATCAGATACACTATTTGCGTTCTCTGAGTGACTTTTAAAATTTGGATAGTCATTTATCTTCCCATTCACATAACTAGAACAAGAATTCTTCATACAGACCTTTCTTACAGAAAGCTAACATGCTGGATTTCCAGCCCCTACGGGCACTACCCACCAGCCACATGATTCAAGTTTCTTCCTCTCAGATCATTGCCAGGTCTTGGTTATGCTCCTATATCACTGGTCTGAGCACAACAGAAAAGTCTCCCCAGGACATGGTTTGTTTTTTAAAAGATATTAAATTAATTTTTTTCTTCTCAATATCCTCAGTCCCACTGAAATCAATGACAGCTGGAAGAAATTAGCAACTCCAAGAACTATGCTCTTAGGAACTTGCTAAATACTTGTATTGGTACAAAGGACAGCATTATTTTTTCTTTTCAAAGAGGTAAATATTCACTCAAAAGTTGTTTTCTTTCTCTCTTCAATCTAAATCACCTTTCAAGATGTGAATTGTCCTTATTAGCATTTATTTTATTTTTTCAAGTTAGTAGTCAGAATATCTTGTTCTTTTTGAAAGTCTTATGATAGGCCTATTAATCTGCAGTTACTGCTATTCATATACATTCAGCTATTTATCATGCCAACAGCCTGCTTTTACAGTAGGTGTCAATTTGTTCTCACTACTTATGTACATCTCTATGTTTTGTTTTTGTTTCCTTATTTAACAAACTGGGATATCACTTGGAATTTGCCCCTTTTTTATGCTGAAAGTTAAGCTTTTGGTGAACCCTGATAGTTCTTAGAAGAAGGACTGCACACACAATGACTCTGAATGTAATCAAATTCCTCTGGGCTGATCCTGCAAGACATCTACACCATTTTGAATCAGATTTTGTGACAGCCAAACTATTACTGAAGGATAAAAATATTTCTGAAATTTTGGCACCAAATTGATGCTCAGGTAGACCACAGGGCCTGATTTAATTTAATAGAAATTAGATATAATGGATGACTGGTTGTAGGTCACAGGCACCACAATATCAGACTCGCCACACAAGACATACTCTGTGCCTCAAAGGGATACATGTCTTAGCTGCAATCTGCTTACTAGGTGTACTGTCGATAAAATCTGTGACCCAACAGACAGCCTTGAAACACACACCACTTTTAAGGGGTACAGGATTGCCATGCTACTGAGGTAATATGAATAATGTGTGATGAATAATAGCCTCAGAGAAGCAGAGTATTCCATTCACTCTTTGATTCCCAGGGCACACGCAGGGCATACTTACCTCAGGTCCTGAGAATGCTGATGTTCTTGCCCTTTTTGCAATGGGCTGAGCACAAAGTCAGAGTTGCTCAAAGTCCTCAAGACTCAGTCTGTAGGTTGTCGCTGCATAGAGAAGGTGTTCCAATGAGTCTCTGTACGTAAAGTCAGAATTAGAGACTGCAGTAGATTCAGTGCCTCACCGTTCAGCCCACATAGATACATTTTTTATATTAAAAACTCATGTTCTCCTTTAAAACAGCTGCAACAGTCCTAAGACAGTGAAGGGAAAAAAAATTGGCTCTCTGTTCTTGTGGTGAGAACAAGCAGAGATTTTAAAATAAAGCTCTAGCACCCTGAAGACTGGTATTTTGGTTTGCCTGTTGGATGCCACCACTGAAATGTCTGTTAAAACCATGCTGCAGCCATTCAACTGGTGTGTATACCAAAAAAAACCACTCCACAAAAGATTACCCCCACTCCTATTGAGGAAGTTGGTTGGGGTTTTTTTAAGAATTACAGTAATTATGTTAAATTTTGTTAAATGCTGTCCTTTAAATCATCTTTAGTGCTTGTCTCCAGATCCAGAGAGCATGCATATTTCATTATCTTAATATTAATCTAATCTTGAAATTAATAAAATACAGTAAGCAAGCTTGCTAACAAATTATTCCTATCAGAGGCAGAGTCACCAAACAATATTTTTGTTTGAGAGACAGTTCTTGTTATTCCGTGTGCTCACACATATTATTACCACACTGAACTGTCCCCTTCTGGCTGGTCGGCTCAGAAATGTTATCCAGTCTCCTAGACAGTCCCACTCAAAATGAGAATTCAGGCCCATCAATGGTATATCAAGGAGTGACACAGAATTAAAGGCTGGAATTTTATATGACAGATGTGTGGCCTGTTCCTTTCATCTCAATGAATTCTTATTGTAGAAGTTTTCAAGTTTATAACATGTCTTTGTAGCTCATTAGTCGTCATTGTTGTCATGGTATACATCAGCTGGCAGTGGCTGGATAGGAAACATAGGGTTGGAAACAAGATGAAGAAAAAATTCAGTAAGAGCTTTTTCAGCTCAGTGCATGTCTTGATTCTTTGATACATTTTTGTCGAAGTAAGGACAAAGTGACAAATTCAGTAGACTGGAGAACAGCAAGGTCACAGGCCTTGACATGACACACAGTTATGCAAAATATATATGACAACTAATATTTGGACAGATAGACAGAGGTGCCACAGAGCTATTAAAAAAACTCTGAACATCTTTTTTGTAGCTCAAAAGAGGAGTTAGCTGGGTGCTAAACTGAAACAAGGGGTGGTTGGCATCTGTTGCCATCTAACAGCACTGCTTGTCAGCTTAAGCAGAGGCACATTCAGCTGCTGGAACATAAGCATTTTGCTGTCCAATAGGGAAACTCTCCCTCACCACTCCTGCAGCTTTGTTTCCTGAATCTGTTTCGCTTCTCAGAGCTCTGTATTTCCCCACATGGCAATACCATTCCTATTTCTTGAGCTTCTCTTGGTTTTCTGTTTCAGTTCTATGCAAAGTTCAGCCAATAAAATTCATAGCCCCTGCAGGTTCAATCAGTGCCATCAAAAGACTTCTCACTGTTTCAGAGAAGAAAATAAAATGCAGATTTGACTGTCCCATAAATCACAATTTTGTGTGGTACACATTCCTTGTTAAGGGAAGGGAGAGCAGTAAACTTGCCCGAGAGGCTGTTCTCCTATTGCTGCTTGTGCACTTCTGTGACTGGTGTGAACCTCACACAACTTCTCCTGTGTAAAACAGTTTACTTCACAAAATAGTTTGGCATTTCTACTCATTCCAAAAGCTAGTCCACCCATCAGCTTCAGCAAGGCCAACAATTACTCACAGGTCAAACAGCCTCCAGATATTACAAAACTCTCATTGTTGGTTGCGTTAATAATCAGTCTATCCTTGTGTAGGAGAGATGAATTCCCTTTTAAAATAACTTTGATATGAGTTGTTTAATTGAAGGGAGTTTATAGAGCAAGACATAGGTATGTTTTCAAAGAAAAGAGAACAAATCATACGTGACAGATGTCAGTCATGTTGCTTAATGCATTACTGGAGGGAAACACACTTGAATGCTACAGGATAATAGTTTTACAAAGACATCTAGAAGAATACTAAGCAGAGGATGAATAATGGAGTCACAGACGATTCAAATACATGCAATTAGTAATCAGGGTTGCAAAGTAAACTTTCAGGACAACATGGCTCATCATCTTGAGTAAAGGGGTAAAGAACACACATCTTCTAGTTGCTTGTATTCTTTATTTCCTCCTTGCTTGTTGAGCTATTTGTTTTGGAGAAAAGCTTGTGAAAATGCCGACGGACTTGGGGCAACATAACAAGTCCTACAGTAAAGATCCCTCTGATATCACTGCAGGGAGGTAGACAGCATAAGACAAGACCTAGAATTATTTCCCTTGTACCTTACCATGGTCTCAGTTTAATTTCATGGAACTTCTGTCACCAGAACCTCATTCCTTATTCATTTTTCCACTATGCCAGCTGTAATCGATCAAGAACAAGTTTTGCTCATTTTATATCAACTTCGCTTCAGCCAAGAAACCATTCCTGTCTCTCTTCCTCTACCATTGTAGGCATCCCAGAGCATGCAAAATGTTGAATAGTGAAGCAAATAGTAGTTAGTGTTTTCTGAGCTGGTAGAGCAAAGACCTCAGTAGTACCTGTCTTTACATGTATCATGGCACTGGCAACAACAGAGAGGGAGAGCACATAGCAGCTGCTTGCCAGAGGGATGCATTTTTGGAAAAGGCAAACATAAACCAGACAACACCTCACATCACCTTCTGTGAATAGGAACACTTGCAGGGTGTCAACCTCTAGATCTATTTTAACCACTTGAGGCTTTGAATGGATGTTTGATCTTCCTCGGACAGACATCTAATCAAACTAGTACTGAAATGTATTTGATCAATTAGGGAGAGATTTAAGATAGACACTAAGAACTGTTTATCTGATGTTTTTATTCCCTAGCGATTGTACATGTCTATTATGGCTCTTAAGAGAAAGTGGTAGCAAGAAATGCAATATCAATTTATCAGCGGAGATATCAGCAGTACTCAGATAAAGTCCTTGTCTTCAATAGTCCATACACACAGACTTTCTTTTGTAGTGATTTTTGCAAGGTGAATTCATGCAAGAGCTTTATTCTCAGGCTGTGTCAGTAACACAAAAACCACACAAGCTATCTGCTTCTTTTACTTTGTATGTGTATGAGGAGAGGAAAAAAAAAAAAGATTGCCAAATTTGCTCTCAGTTTTCCAGACAACACTTGTATGTCTGATTCTCTGAAAGGCTTCAAGTTGTCAAATATAAAATGAAAGGAGTACTCCTTATACTTTCATTAGAAATTCTTAACTAATGACAAAATAATTAAGGCAGAGAATAGCTAGCTATTCATTAAGTCCTCAACAAAACAGCATTCAAAAATTAATGTCCATGTGGAATTCTTGTTACAGCCACAAGCAGAAGCACTGTTTGCTGTTGATATGCTTCCCATAACAAATCTGTAAAAAACCAAACACTTCAAACAGCAGATTCCAGAGCAGACAGCATAGAGTGCCTGAATTATGATCTAGGCTTAGAGACTGCAGGAACTAGGAGAATCCTGCTGGACTGTGGGCTTTAGTCATTATAAATCATCTTAAGTCATTATTTTCCATAAACATCTTGGAGGTATTTAAGTACAATAACATTACAGTAAACTCCTCTTTTCTCATCACGCAGAGTGTGAATGTAACTCACAGGGTGAACCTTCTCTGGGACTGTGTAGTGAATGAAACTGATGTCAACCAGAGCCTTGACTCACATGTTGACAAAGCTGGAAAAGGCATCATGGAGAGTAAAAAGAATGTAGGAAACAGAAGGGCAGAGTCATGATTAACAAAGTTACTACCAAAGAACAGTATTCTTTCTGTGACATTGTTCAAGTTCCAGAAATCACCATCACATTTTGTTCAACACCTGGAGACCCTGAGAATAAGTTCCATTTATTAGCCTTTGTTATGCAAGTTTTACAACTGTAAAGTTGTACATGTCTTTGGGATTTCCTGCTCTCCACAAGCTGTATTTCACCAAACACGAAATTTGTATAGGACTAATGGAATTTCATTGCCCAGGAGCCATAAAATGTTTTATGGTATCTGCAGTTTCACACACACAAACTCCAAAGAAGTTATGAATATCAAACATTTTAAAAATTAAATTACTTGAAAATCCAGATAAAATTGATAATCCCTGCTACTTTCAATAAATTAAATTCCATTAGGTTTCATAGACATATTCCCACTCCTTTCCTCCTATACACACTGCTCTGTCTTCCACTAGTGATAACAAAATATAGCAACAAGTAAAAGGTATAATTTAGCAAGTTTCTTGGATCTGCTGCATATACTGCCCAGAATGAAATAGCTTCATTCATGATATGTAAGAGGTCTTCCCCTCTCCCACCAATTTAGATCCCAATTGCAAGTCCATTAAAATTAATGGAACAACCCTTGTTTTTAAATAGGTTTTGAGTAGAGGGGCTCAGTGATTGTTTATTGGCTGGGTTTGTTCTGTTTTTCTTTGCCGTATTCATAAATTCCTTGGAATAATATGAGCAAATTTTACCTTTCACTGGTCTCAACATTTCCTCAAATTCTAATGCAGTGCATTTGCTACAAATGTGGATATCTTTTCTAGCTCCATTTAATGTTCTGCCTCTGCATTTGAACAGACCACTTTGTCAAGTCAGTGAATTTGGTACAACGAGAGGACAATTTGTTGCCTCCTTCTAGGGTCCCCAAAGACGTCAATTAACTCAAAGCACGAGTGCTGACAGCACAAACAGGAAGAGTTAACCCCCCACAGTTATTCTTTATATTAGTCAATCCACCCTCCTCATTCCCTCCGTCCCTCTTCATTTTCCTTCCTAATGAACAGGGACAGATACCTCTTTCTACTGAGATACTTCCACTACAATGACAATTCGCTGGCTCTCCCCAGGTGATTTACTTTTCCAGCAGTGCCCACTTATTGATCTCTTCTGTGACAAATTTCAACACATGCACAGTCCTGGCAAACATTTCTGGAGATGAATCCTTCCTGCTGTTCAAAGAGGAGGATTATTTTTATGCAATGTATTTCAATAAACAGTTCCTGGTATAGCATCACTTTTGACAAACTGTGTAAGAATTCATCTGTTAAAGAGTTAATAAGAGGAACAGCTGAAATTCTTTCCTTTATTACTTCTTAAATATATATTTATAATTTACATTTATATTCTTTTTTAATTTTTTTTTTTAAAAAACACAAAAACTTACTGCTATCTGACAGAGTATCTAATGCTTTAGAACTACTTTAGTTTAAAAACTGATGGCAAACATGACGATGTTTTGTAGTTAAAATGGCATATAAAAATTATTTTACAAGGAAGCCCACTGTGATAAAACACTGACTGAGAAAGAAACATTTGGTCCCTTCATTTGCATACATTAAAAGTTCTTGCCAGTGCACGCTGACCAAGTTGCAGAAAAGAATGTCCCGCGAAGCACCTTATTATGGAAATGTTGGGTATGATAAATATTAGTGCTGAAAATAGAGTTGAAAATAAATCATTATTTAACCTCAGAAAAACACCAGCAGTCATATATATCTTTTTCTTTATCAAACAGTGCGTAGTGATTTTACAAGATGTGATAGAGATGTCTGTCTCTACAGTGGCACTAAATGCTGCTAATCCCCAATTCCCATTGCAAATGCATAATCTGAAGTACGGTCTTTTTCAAAATAGCTGATGCACAACTCTGCGGTTTTATTATCAAGAATAAATCTTCCATGAATTGGTTCTGAAATTTTCCTGATGGTGTCAGCCCCTGCTTCTCCCTGGAGAACCTGGACCCTTTATAGCCAGACTCTACTTCATGGCAACTAGCTACCAGAATGAGAAGTATTCCTTGAATCAAAGTTCAACAGGAACAAGTTATGCAAACTGGGTGCAATACATTTTTTTATACTGCTTTCTGCATTACTGTATCTTGTGGCGCCACTGACTGATCATAAACCACGATCTTCCTAAAAACAAAACTGTGCTTTTCCAGCACAAAATGTTCAGAAAGTGGTGCCTTCTATGTCATCAGCACTCTATGTTCTTTAATTCTTTCTTTTCAAATGCTCCTTCTCATCTTATTCTTCAGTAGCATTTCCTTTTAATGCTTGCCCCTTGCTTCTAGCCACAGGCCGACCTTCCCTAACCTGCTTAGTCTCACTTAGCTCTGTAATATGCTGCTTCTTTTCTACAAGTCCCACTGTACTTTGTTACTCTGTCCTTCTCTCCCACCCTTTACATATTACGTTTTAAAGAAGTCATTTCAGGCAATTTACAAAGTCTTACTCCTCAGTAAGAATATCTTTCTCTCACGAATAGTCCCACTGAATCAGTAGATCTTCACAGAAAAGCTAAGAGAATTTTTCCCACAAAATGTATCTTCTCTGCAATGTTAGCCTAAACTTTTTCCCAGGGTTGGTTCCTAACTCAGTAAGTAATTAATCCTCATGATTAGCCAATCAAACAAACCACCCGACCCCAAAAAAACTCACAAATACTGTAAAAACGATTTTCTCTATTTAGCAACAGGTTGAAACTTCATGAATTAAATAAAATCAAGTTTTTCCTGGAGAAGAAAAGTTACGAATAGTTGAAATTAAAACTAGTTACTTACACCATGGTTGTTCGGGTTTTTTGCTTTGTTTTTTGTTTGTGGTTGTTTGTTTTTTTTAAGATCGGCTAGATTTTACTAAGATTGGGGTTTACCAGATTTAAAGTATTAAGAAACTTTACAGGTTTTGAGCAATTCTGCCGGATCTGCAGACCTTATCTACAAATCAAAAGAATGTAACAATCTGGCAACTAGAGCAATATAAACCATGAGAGCTTTTTACCCCTCACCGTCCCCATTTATATTGTAATTATATGTGTCATTAAATCATTACCAACATTTTCCATTTGCATATCTGTTAACGTTTCTAGGTTACTACTGGTAAAATCTTTGACTGGAAGGTACATATAAAGCCTACTACATATTGGGCAAGTTTTGGGCAACATCTGCTTTTGTTCAAAGCTAAAAACTAGTGCAGGGTTTTGGTTCAAATCTTAGTTTAAACTTTGATTATTGACACCTAATCTTTAGAGTGACCTGAAACCTTGAAGTCTTCAAATACAGCATTCCTTCAGTTCATAAAATTAAAACATTTTATAGTTTAAGGGAAACTTGCACAGATCTCCCAGCCTGTGTAACAGAGTCAGTCTCTTTCTATTTCCTTGCAGGGCTATTTAAGGAGAAAGGCAATCAGAAGGCTTTCAAAAGACCAAAGGTTTCTGCTCAGCGTGTGTCACAATGGGAGTAGAAAGTGAAAGTGGAGCTGCACTTTCTACTAAACCTATTTTACAGTCTGAGCCTCTGCACAGAACACGTGTCCTTTTGCAACACCCCTTGTCTTTACAGCCTGCGTATGGCAGCGGGCCACAGCTCCCTCCGAATTTCGCATTTGCCACTGAACTGAGTGGAAAAATTTCCAAGCCACTGCCAGCACCCATTCAAATGTAGTGCTATCTCTGTCCAGAAACACACATGCCAACCTACTCTGGCCATTCACAAGCAAGCAGAGGTGACAATCATGGTGAGTAACAGTCACTGAAAAAATTAAGGAAAGCAGGTGCAAAGCACTCCAAGAGGGAATTGCACACATTTGAATGCAATTTGATCTCAAGAAATCCAGTTTGGATATATCTGCTCTGAACTCTGTATGACCTTTGTGGTCTATATCCCTTAGACAGGAAGGTTCAAGAAGAATGGAGAGATCATACTTCCTTCTTCCTGTCACTCCAGGAGTGACTCATTATTCGTTTTCTGGTGTTTCATCTTCAGTACTTCTAACCTCCACTACAACTAAATGCTGGAAGATTTCAGCAAGTTTTACTGAACTTCATAAAGTTTAATATTTGGATATAGGTTCAGGAGGATTCTGTGTTTATCCAAACCTGATTCCTCCTCCAGAATGTACACAAACACTCTGACAGTGCACATGCAGCCAGGTAAGCTTTGCATTGCAACAAACAAAATAAATCATCACTAAGGAACGAGTGAAACTTGGCAGGGAGAGTCCAGTGTAAACAAAGTAAACATTTTACACATTCTCTCTCCCCTATCATTTAAACAAAATAATATTTTGAGGTGCAAAACTTTCATACGTCAAACCATGAAAGGCTGCAAGAGCACTTTCCAGAAGCTGAGATTTGTAACAATACATAACACTAAAAATAATAAGGACAAAGAGGAGCAGCACCAGACTGGCTTTCCCCACTGCCTTGTGCTGGCAGACATTCCCCCAGCCCTGCAGTTCAGCTTGTGCCTACAAGAAAAGTGCAGGAAGGGAGCAGCAACAGGGCTGTGGGAGAGAGGCAACGATTTAGGAATGGGGAGAGAGTGGGAGGGTGATGGCAAAGGCCCAAGGAATGATGGGAGTGGGAATGGAAATGGAAATGAGGAAGAGAAGAAAGCAATAGCCAGGAGATCCACATAAAGCAGGTTGTGAATTACAGGGTTACGCATGATAAGCCATCTGTCACTTCTCCTCAGGCAAGGATACTTGTTTGGTAGCGAGATGGATAACACTTGGCTGTGTTTCCATAGCAAGCATTCCCTTGCTCCAAGAGTAACCAAATTTTAGCTGGGACAATCCCCACTGCTTTTAAAGATGCATGGGAGGGCCATATACTTTGATCAAAGGCATCTACACTACCAAAATTCACAAAGAAGATGTCAAATCACATCACTAGACATCCAAACTGCCTGTCACAGTTCAGTCAGCACATTCGTTCTCCATCCCTGACAGTCATAGACTCATCACATGAGTGACCATGTGTCTGAAAAAGCACTATCTTTTGATTTGTCGGTTTACTTCTTTCTCCATCTGGGGGCACGACTTTGACAGAATCTCTATTCTTATAATCAGATATCCTACTGTTTAGATATTTGCTAAACTTTATCCTCATTAGTTTTTTCTCCTGAGGGAGCCATCTTTCTATTCTGGTATTTGTATTGCTACAGCTTAGAAGAGCCCTAGCCAAGGATAGAAACCCCACTGCTACTGATCCTCTCCAAACACAAGTGAGAAGTGAATTCCTGTCTCAAAGAGCAAACAGCACTGACGTAAATGTCTCCCCAGCTCCCTCTCAGCTTCTTCTCAAGTGTCATTTGCTCAATGCAAGTGTTTGCATTTTCCTAAACTTTCAAATCTTTATGGAATATTTTCACTGTTTGCATCCTAGTGGATGTATCACAGTGAGTAATTGTCGTGGATTTACGAGCCCCCCCACCTTGGGGGTGAAAAATAGCTAATTCCAGGTAGATTTCCAGAGCAAAGCCAATCACAAGTTTTAATAATGCCTCTGCAAATGGCGTATTTAAGAAAAAGGAAGAGAAGATGAATTGCAAAGAAGAAATTCCAGCCCAGAGGAGACCGGAGGAGAACAAGAGACAGCAATGTAGCCTCCAAGGTCAGTGTAGCAGGAGGGGGGAGAAGGGGCTCCCCTCTCCCACTCCAGCAGGGGAAAAGACTTAAAAACTAAAACCCCTGCCACCTGTGGAAGACTATTTGGAGTGAGGAGACCTTCCTGCAGCTCATGAGGGAGCCTGTGCCAAAGTAGAGGAGTGCATGGAAGAAGCTGTAACTCCGTGGGAGGCCTAAGATGAAACAGAGTCTTGCTTTGTTTTGAACCTGTGGCCCTTGGAGAGAGAAACCTACACTGTCCCGGGTAGGACATGTGATCCCAGTGAGGGATTTATGCTGCTGTAATTTATTTGTGACCCTAAAGGACAGCAGAGTATGGAAGAACTGTTGTCCGAGGGTAGACTCACGTTGGAGAAGCTCATCCAAGGCTGTCTCTCGTGAGAAGGGACCCCACAAGAAAGAGGGGATGGACTCGATGCCATTATCCCCTGTAACAGTGGTGAAGACCCTGGTGCAGCAAGTTGTCCCCTTGCAGCCCATGGAGGACCTCACAGGGCCCGAGTACCCCCCGGGCTCCGGTCCTGGCCCAGCAGGGAGGAGAAGGGACAGTCCTGAGGTCGACGTGCAGCAGAGAGAAAGAGAGAGAGAGATTTCCAGCTATGGCCAATTGAAGTTGTTGCCCTAGAGATAATAGAAGAAAACTTTCAACTGCTGCAAATTTGATTGAGAGGAACTGTAACTCTGAAAGTAAAGACTTTTATCCTCCTGGACTGATACAGGGAGGGGAGGGATAATTTTGTAAATACATAACATTTTCTTCATAATTTTACCTAGTTAAAATTGTTGGATATATTATTCTTTAGTTTTTATCCTGCTAGTAATAAATTTAATATTATTCCCCCATGTCAAGTTTCTTTTGTCTGTATAAAACTTCTCTCATCTCATAACAATTGTGTAAAAGGTTTAAAAAAAAATCAGTCCAGAGTAAACACACAGCAGTAATCCTGATAGAGATGCAGCAGGCAACTGAATTATGGCAAGGCCCTAAAAAGACCACTTCCCGGTGAGGCCAGGGTTTCACTCTTGAGAGCTACCACACAGTTTGTTTTAAGACAAAAAGGCACCTAGGCCTTTCTCTTTTCTGGTACAATTGTTTTCCCAGACCTTGCTATCACCAAAATTTATCATTATTTCCCATAAAGGGCACTGATTTAAGATACCTGCATTCCAAACCTGATTGCCACCTGTTTTCACTACCATATTTGCAGTGGCTTATTCTTCAACACTATGATTTGGTCTTACCCTCAAAATATGCAATACTGCACCCAGGCAAGTACCTTGGAAAAAATCAATTACTACACATGCATGCACAAACTCAGTAGCTTTTCTTTTGATGATACACCACACTGCAGATTGCATATACAAGGGCAGACTGAGCTTTTAAGAACATGAAAGCACTTAGAGGACTTCACTGTTTAACAGACACAGACTAATCTCTTCCTCTCTGACAGTCAGCCTTCAGAGTTCACTGTGTGCGCATACAGATACAAGATAATGAACAGATATTTATTCTATACAGGATTCAAAACAGAGTGGAAAATTCTCCCATTTCCACTGTGTGAAATTTCAGATATCTTGCTGTAGTAAGATAAATTGTTACCCTGTATAACACTGCAGCCATTCTATCCAGTATTCCTTCCCAAAAGTGAATTGTGTTTCTTTCATTTTAAGCCATTTACAGTCCTGCTAGTGAAACATGTGCCCTTTTCAGTCCTTTCTTTCTTTAAAGATAACACAGCAGTGCAATGAAATGTTAGACCATTCACTGCACATACATGTCTATCTCTTTGTACAGAGAATGAAAGCTGCTTCTTACAATTTGTAACGTTTCCACAAAGACTAATTTTTGTCTCTTAATCAAACAAGAGAGTGGTTTTTATTATTTAATTTATTCTCAGTGCTTGAAATGAGCCAGCTGCATAATGGGAAGTTTGTTGACTTTCATCTAAATTCTTATCTTTATTAGATCACTAGTATTATTATAACAAATAAACAACTTAATAAACACATTTAATGTTTATCTAAATGTAGTTAGTGAGAGTTATTGAACCAGATAATTTACGCTTAATTTTCTGAAAAAGATAAAACTATGCTATCTCCCTTTGGTCACCAGGGAAATTAACTTCTCCACTATCAAATCTTGCAAGTCCCCCCCCACTGAATGGGTACTTGTACCTCCTTTGATTATCTCCTTTCAATAGATACCTAGAACAACCACACAGTGACCTTTCTATTAATTTTGCTTTTGGAATGTAAGAAAGTTAGAGCACCACTTTCTTCTGCTCACTTTCAGTTGCCCTTTATACAGAAAAAGGACTTAAAATTCTGTAAGTATTTTAGGTTTTCTCAGAAGTTTGATTTCACCATTGCCAAGCATGGAGAAGTAAATAAGTCTCATTCTGTGGCAATGTAGGCAGGGTTAGGGATTCAGTGTTGGCCTCTCAGCAACTCTAACTACTCTGCTCAGATAGATGAGTCCCATAAAGGTCCAAAAGAGATTCTTTAGAGTCTGTAGATACTAGTGCATCTACCTTAATCCTGGAACTTTTACCCTGGAAATGTTTCATATCTATGGTACCTTAAAAATAGAAAGATACAGTACTGCCTGCCTAATCAAAGATATTTCTGAATCTGCATTTCATAAAAAAGAGGTTTATATAATTCCCAAAGACAATTGATTTTTTTCCCAGGAATAAATTTCATGCAAATGAGACTATTTGCAACAAACATGCTTTTACACCAGTCAGGAGTCATGAGATGAGAAGCAGCTACCACTAAAAGTGAAACAAATACAAACTATGTAGTGTGCATTCGATTAAAAAATTTGAACCTGATCTCTGTTGGGATGTGACTAAGCCTTATTCACCATTTATTACTTCTTAATAATTCACTTACTGAATCATGCAACATAAGTAAAATCAAGGAAATCAGAAAGTGTACCTAGTTCATCACAACAATATTTCAAATATTATGTGTACAAAACTCTGAGCTCACGAGCAAATCAGATGCTTCCACACTGAGGGCACCTCCTTGAAGGTGACATAAACTTAAGCATGTCATGTGAAGCACACAGATTTGTCTTGTTTTTAAAACAACATTAGTATTAATGATCTTTCAGATTAAACTTAAATTACAATTCTCTACTCAGATTTCTAGGTATTAACCATAGTTAAAACATTCTGATGATTCGCCTTAAAGTATTAACACTCAAACATATTTGGCAATATAAGAAAGGCTTTTCTTATGTTCCTGTCTTTCTATGGGTCATCTCTTGCCTTTGGATTTGTCCTGTCAATGAGTCTATGGAATTAGTGCTAAAATGGATGCATTTGTGTTGAGCCATGCATATGCTGGCAGGAGAGGGAAGAAGCAGCCTCTGTTAAAACAATCAACAATTAAATTAAAACAACAGCAGCAAGAAGATAATATTTGGCATCTTCCTTGCACAAGATATTACAAAACAATCTGTTCAGTATCAGTAAGTGCAATGTCTCATTTATTTGAAGCCCAGGTCTCCAAATACAATCCTTTTTCCATCTATGGCACATGCATACTGATGCAACAGGTTACTTACACAGATTGTCACAGCAGATTTTTAATCTATAGTAAAGAATGAGAAGTTTGTGTTGGCTGAAAAGTAATGAAACTTTCTGTCAAGATAAGTTTTACACATTAAATCTGCTCCAGGTTTAGATCAATGCCGATAGTGCCAAATAAAACAAAATACTACAAGGGAAGATTCACAAAAATTGATTGTGGCCAAAATACGCCCCAGCACTGTTAAGAGGTTACTTCAGTAGTGTCTGTGGTCATTGACTAGATCAATGAAACTCATTCTTTCAACAACATCCAATTATAAGTTTACATTGGAGTGAGCTTTCTAATAAATCAGTATACTTTACGTAAAATTAGACAAAGATACAATGGAACTTAATAGCAAAGTATGAAAATATTTTGGTTCCAGAAAATGGGAGTTTCTATCATACCCAAGAAAAAGGCCATTACCTTCTTTATTTAAGGCTGATCCATAGTTACTATCATTTTGAGGCAGTAAGTTTCTGTTAGCTAGTTTATGGTTAGCAGGATAATAGGGTTTGATTAAGCACTTAGGATGGGTGATCAAAATGCTTCTGTCATATTTACAGAACAAAAAAATGACATGCACAGTAAGTACCAAACAACATAAATTCAGACATGATATCAGAAAGTCAAGTGAGAACCACTTTTCACAACACAGCAGTAAATCAGAGACACAGACCATCTTGAGCACCCCACAATCTGTAATATTTTTATGTCACACTACTGCTGTATAGCACAGGTTTTCTAACTTAGTTCAGAGCTGAAAAATCAAAAGAGAGAGATGAAGGACAGATAGTGGAAAGATCTCATGAAATCATTTTAGAAGTCCCATCTGGCTGTCACATAACAGTAGGGGCAACCACACAGACACATCTATGGAAAGCATCCAGCACTGACAGCCAGAGTCCATAATCCAGTCTCAGAAGATCCAGATTCATCCTAACTAGCTGTGGTAGCGGAGGTCACCTAACAAGAGATATTATTTGAAAAAAATATACCAGTAATTGTACCAAATTCAATGCTGAATGAACATCTCAATGGTGATTATAGACAGACAGAGGCCAGGAATGGGACAGATGCATCCATGTTCACAACCTTCCCCAGAAGCCTGAGGAGAGGTTTATGGAGTACAAAAGGTCATCAATGCCTCCTCAAGGATCAGAACCTACAGCACCTGAAGGAGAGCCTGACCACTGCCCTGCATGGGGCAGAGCACTCCAAAAACTTGCCCTGTTGCTGCATTGCAGCATTCTCACCCGTCTGAGTTCTGTTTGTAGCACCAGTGTTGTGTGTGGGGAGCTGAGCCACATACCCTGGGGGCATCTTATGCCTCACAGCAGCCATGAGAAGAACATGGAAAAAAGAGCTGGAAAATGGCAAACCCTAAAACCAGTTGTTATTTTGTCGAGCGACTGGCGTGAATGCCAATTATTTAAAAATCTAGCTGATCAATTAATATTGATTCTTCTTTGCTTCCCATCGATTGCCAGGCACAGTGTAAGAGAGGAAAAAGAAATTATTCCCTTGTATCCTTGATCCTGAGGTATAGTTGTAGCCGCATAGCATACAGCAGTAGGCTGTTTTTCTTAAAATCTACGCAGAATACATATTCGTATTGATGTCAGCATGAGAAAATGTCTGATAACTCCTTCATCCCAAATTATATTGTACTGAAAAACTCACAGCAAAGTGTGTTTCATTATATGTGGACCAAAGATGGTATATTTGAACAGAAAAACTTTATGGTTATAGGAAGTATAAATTGCTGTCAAGACGTTCTCAATCAATTCAGATACTGGAGTCAGTGGGTCACTTGTACCTAAGGCTGGTATTTAAGGGGATATGATTTTTATTTTGTGGATAAGTTGAACATAGCCGCAAAGAAAGGAAGATGGGAAGAAGGGCAGTGTGGAATGGTGAACCTCCTTTTCAGTGGCAATAAACTCATAAAGGTTCCCATCTCCTTTCAGCAGCAGATGTTTGTGCCTCTGTACATCCTTGTGACAAAACTACCACCTTAAAAAAAAAAAATAAATGTGTTTTAACATAGTGAGGCATAATTCCCAAGAAGATGAGAGGATGAGACTCCATAAAAATTCACAAAAAACAGATACTTATCAAATGCAGTGAGGCCTGTTGTGATCAATGAGAAACAGTTACAGTTTTGTTTAAAGATGGTAAGGGCAAATGAGTTTCAGGCCTGGGAAACTTCTCATGTAAGTTCAAATCCTCTGAACTTGATCTTGCACTTATGGGAAGGACATGATGAAGTCTCGGAGCCTGCAATTTCCGTTGTGCTGGTAAACACACAACAGCCACCGGTGCTTTTAATCCCCTTGCAGCCTCTAAACCTACAAGTTGCCATTGGTGAATCTAGTTTTCCAGGAAATTGCTCCTAGTTTCTCGTAAGAAAAACTTGGCAGGACTGTCAGATTCCGTTTTGCCTAGCTGCACAAACCACAGCAGCTTCTAACAAAGTCTAAATCATATTGTTGAACCTACCTGTGGACACACAGACATGCAGTTTACCTGGGTGAACCTGGATTTTAAACCTATAAAACACCTAGGCTGAGCAAGACAGAGTTATTCAATTCCAGAGGTTAGAAAGAAAATTAATATCTTGTGCTCTAGATCCAATATGTTGACTTTGTGGTCATAAACATTTATATAACGTTCACACCAAACCTTCTCTGTGTTCCCACTGAGTTTTAGTATTTGTAGGACCCGTCCCACAAAACAGCCAATATAAAAATCTGTCCATAAGGACACCTTCCTGGTCAGCCTTAGCAAGGAGGTGAGCAGTGCATATGCACCTATGCTCAGACATGAAGCAAGCTGTGGCTGTACTCTGTCTCCCCCAGGACACATTGCAGTCCCTGGAAGGCTGTGCTCCTTTTCTTCAGCTACAGCTTCGTGCCCTGGGGAAGGAAAAATGCATCCCCACCCTGACACCCCAGCCGGTTAGGGGGTTAGAGATGAAAGTCACCACTGTGAATGACTTGAATTCCCTTGAGTCTAAGAACATATCAGAAATATAAGCAAATAAAGAGCACTTTGTCTTAGAATTAGGCTAATGATGACAGTACTTTCAAAGAGTCAGGACACTTATTTTAAATGTGGAAATATGAGTTTGCTCGATTATTTAGGAAAATTATCTAAAAAAATCTTTAGTCTCATAACTGAAATAACAAAATATAGATATAGGTACCCTCTCTCATGAACCTGCTTTTTCACATCTTAGTCTTAAACTCTTCCTTCACTTTCAGTTTAAAATGGTTACTTACTTGTATTTTCAAATTACAGTTTTCATCTTTTTATGTATTTTCCTCACAGATTCTGTTTCTGCATTTAAAAAAGTAATAATTACTTAAAATGCAGTACCCTTCTCTCAGTTTTGAAGCACAACTCTCAGATATTCTCAAAACCATACTGTTCCACTGCCTCTCTATACAAAATCCATTTATATACAAATAATTAGATTCCAACTCTAAACCATCTTTTACCTTGCCTATTAATAGTAAATTTATAACAGACTGATTAAATCTCCCCTGCAAGGTGCATACAAGCAAACTCAATTGAAATTGATTTAAGTTAGTTTAAAACGAGCATCAAGATTAAAAAAACCGCCAAAACAAAAACCCCCAAAACCAAGGAGCTAGAAAATAGTCATTTCTACTGCATTCTTGTAGCTTGCTATGAGAAGTGAACTCACAAAAGTTAGGAATGTATATTCAACAACTTCTTGTTATTGATCATATTTCTGTGCACATAGGTTTATACACTAGAGCAATTTTTATCCAAGCATCCTAAGGTACTTACAAAGTTAAATTAAAAAATGCAGTAGTAACATGGACCAGAGATTTTGTGGGATGTGGGTTCTTACATATACATCTCAAGATGGCAAAATGCCAATGATAAATGATGATTTGTGTTATGAAATAATTTAGTAAAAAATAATTAGTAATAGATTCTTGTAATGACCTAGTCAGGACATAGCTAGCTAATATATTGTTTCTAGTATCAATGTCCTGGATAATCCACCACTTCTGCAGTTACTTCCAAAGATGACTAGTGACTGATATGCACTGAGTCACCTACTCTGTGATGTATTGAATGGGTTACTTTGCAAATCCTGATATGCTATCACTTGTTGAAGCTCTTCCTACAGTCAGAAGAAGAGCCTAAGAAGATGTGTAGGAACAGAACAGGAAACAAGGTTTTGAGAACTCAATCATACTTGTAATTTTAAAAGTTATTCAATTACTTTGAAAAGTCACTTTGAAATACTTTGATAGGGAGGGAAAAGGTGGATGTGTAGCTCCAGAGACAGAAGAAAATCAGCTTTCAAGACACATGTGGACTGGATGTGCTGCAGTTGAAAGGGCTGTGTATGTACCTTGGTAGCCCTTTGGCTTAGAGCGTTACACAGTTACATGCTGAAAATTCTCACCAGTGTATAAACACTAAGGAGAAGAAACAGATTCATCTGCTTGAAATCAAATGTTTGCAAACCATAAACCAACAACTTTGCTTACTTCACTACCACATAAGAAACGTTAGCCCCATAATTAGTCATAGGCTGTATCCTACATGGATTCTCTGTTGTTTTGATAATATGAATTTATGCGAAAGCCATTTTCTCTGTGGGAATTCTAATACATATCTTTTTCCACTGCACAAACACGTATTTTCATAAACTTCACTGGAAATTCACATAATTGAGCCATCTCTTCCTTTGCTGTATCCATTTCAAATAGAGTTACATCTTTGGTGAAGGAAGTCTCTGGGCATCCTGGTAGAAGTATCACATTGGCCTCGTTACCTTAAGAAAACAGGCTAAAAATGCACATAAACATCTTTTCAAGTATGTTACTGACCAAGTAGCACTGAAGTCTAAAATAAACGGCGTATCTGGATATAATGCTACAGGATGTTAGGATCAGCCTCTGTGTTTTGCTACTATTTCTATATGGGTACAGGACGTGGCAGAACTGTATGATATGTCAATGCTCTGCTCCTGTACATGTGCTGTGATTCAATAAAATAACACCAGAGATTTGATAACACCTCTGGGCCTTGAATTCAGTTCCTTGCAAGAAATTAAAAAATTCCATGAATAGTTTCTTGTACCACATGTTGATACATATCAAACATGAGATAATGAAGCATCAGGGAAATGTTACTGATCTTACCTAGAAATAAACTTGTTATTAAAATTTTTATAGTAGCAAGGGAGTTGTACCAAGTGAGCTAAACTATCAGTTGGCTTGCAAATATGTTTCATGTTTGTGTTCCTAAGGCTGCTTCTACTGCAGAATTAACTTTTATCATCAACTAAGTCATTACCTTGCTTAGCATTTACAACACTTCAGTACTCCATGTAGTTTGGAAATTATTACCAAAACTTAATGATCAGTTTCCATCATTCCCTTTTGCATTGCTACAAAAAAAAAAAGTCTAGCAAAGATAACAGCTGAAAATCCTTTGTGTTGATACAGTGAGAACACCTTGATAAAGTGAAATATGCTTGTGCCATCAGCTGAGAACAGTGAATTGGTAGAGGCATTACTGGGAAGAAGAAAATCAGATTAAATAATTAGTGTCAATTAGCCCAAGCAAATAATTCTATAAACAATTGGTCTCTAGTGCCCTGTTTAATTATGTGAGACTTTCATCGCTTCTTATCAAGTCTGCTTTGATTTATGTTAGACTCTTGAGCATCCCAGAAGTATAATTAATTACTTTCTTGTAAATAAACCTTTGGTAATTAATGCTAACAGAAGAAAATACAGTATCTTTTTATTAAAAGTATTCCACTATGGAACAATGAATACTTAAAAACTATTTTAGATTCCAGGTTAAAAGGTATTAAGGTATTCACACTGCAGCCGGAGGCATGATAGTTGCAACTAAAGGCATTAAACATCCATTCTGTGTTACTATAACCAATGTACACCTTTGAAATCTGGTTTTAGACTGCAACATCTATTTTACTTACATTTAATTCTCAATCCCTATATTAAAAAAAATTAGTTAATTATTTGAAGATGTAGGCAGCAAATCTAATTTTCTCAAAAGAAATATATAGGTAAGATAAAATTCTCATTAAAGGAGAATGCTTTGAAAGTTCTAGCATGGTCAGTCCTTCTTAGACACAAAAATCTCACCTAAAGCCAGAACTATGTGAAAACAAGTTAATAGGAAGATAATGGAAAATCACTACAATTGCTCAAATAAAACATATTACATAACCTGAAGTGTGCTCCCTGAATTTGTAGGTGCTTCTCCTGTAAATCACTTATTCCTATGATTCCTGTATTAGATAGCTTTGTTACACTTGGAAAAATAAATGCAGTATCCTTTACCTTGAGTAGATTTCCAGAGCTAATGCCAGTGAATGGCACAGCAAATAAATAGGCAAGGAAAATCGTCAGCTAATGTAACTGTGTAGTAGATATTTTCTGAACTCGTGAATAAGATAAATTTCAAAAATGCTCACAGCTGGTCCATACTATACTTTAAACTACTGATAGTACTCATAGCACCAGTGAAGAGCTGTGTTACAGGTCTTTTTTGGAAGGGTACTGCACAGTCTCACCATCACTGTCCCTTAGCAGTTCTATCACTGTTGGAGGCTTTTGAGTACAACAAAGAGTACTAAAATCTCAGTCTTTAGAGACTTGGGAATACCCATGTGACCCACAGTCCTGGCCACTGATTACCCAAATGCTGTAGCTGCCTTCCCCTCTTTGTATTCCAATTTCTTTCCCACAGAGGCTGGAGAAGATGGGCCTAAGGATGAATACAGGGGAAAAAAAAGGGAAGAGGGACAGTGCATTCTACAGCATTTTGATCCCAACAGAGTTTTGGACCTAGCAGGCATCCAGATACATAGCTGAAATTTCAGTTACAGTATAGTGGCCATTTCATCTTCTTTTACCAGCTGCCGAAATTGAGCTTGACTCCATCATTTCTACAGATTTTCTCCAAGTAGTATTAGGATCCTATCATATTTGCCTCCACTTTTCCAGATTAAAGATCAGCTTCCTCAGCCTCTCCTTGAAAGGCTAATGGTCTAGGTCCCCGACCTTCATAACCCTCTGCTGGCCCCTCTCCACTTTTGACACATCCTTTCAGAACTGGTAAACCCAAGAAACAAATATTCCTAGTACAGCTTCATCAGTAAAGAGCATAATGGGATAATCACTTCCCTCAATTTAATGGCCTCAGTCCTTGCAATATGTCTCAGTAGCAGATTTGTTTCATTTGCAATGAGAGCATACTGTTGGCTCATACTCAGCCACTGTGATTCTCAGGACTTTTTTGGCCAGGCTGGTTCTCCTAACATATACTGATACATGACCTTGCATAGGACTCTACCCTTCTTGCTGAACTTCACAGATTTTATGTTGGCTCCAACTGCAAGTTTCTCAACGCCCCTCTTGGCCTGAGTCTCTACTGCTTAACACGTTAATTAATCACCCTAGTTTGCTAAGAGCATATTCTGTTACGTCACTGTTGTTGTTGATGAACACATTGAACTTAGTCAATACCAGAATCTATTTCGTGGTAGTCTGTTTATTGTCAGTTGTTAACTGAACATGAAGTCGCCAATAAACGCCTCTGGGTCCAACAAGCTTTAATGCATTTAGCAGTCCCTGGTACAAGAGTGCTGTGGGAGATGGCATGAGATCCATACTAAAGTCAGACCTTGAATCCACCATTCCTCACCCATTGACATAGCCAGTCATTCCACCCACTCAAGTAATCAAGCTGGTCAGGTATGGTCTGCTTGTCATTTGTGCTAGAAAATTCCTCTCAATGGTCTAAAAGCTTCCTGTATTACTTGCACAGCTATGCTGCCTTCCCAACAGATGTCTGGGCGGTTGAAATCCCACAGGAGGGTCAAGGCCTGTAATCAGAAGATTTCTGTAGCTGTTTGTAAAAGTCTTGTCTACTCAGAGTTAACAGTTTTGTGGAAAGCTGTCAGGCTCAATCTTGTATGGAGATGCAGTCCTTCACAGGGAATTGAGGTGGCTGTTCTCTCTAAAGAATAGGACCTAATTCCTTTTGGTTCTGACTGCCCTGTTCAAAGCCAATTGCCCAAAAGGTAGAAATTCAGGGGAAAAAAAGGGAAAAAAAAAATTCAGGGAAAAAAGGTAAAAATTCAGGGAAAATCCAGACAATGAAGGACACTTTCCTTGCATCTCTCACATAAACATTATCAGATCACAAGTATATTTAGACGAGACAGAAAACTGTGAAGTTGTGGAAAATGTAAACGTTATACAAAAATGCAGAATGGTCATAAAATAGGGCTTGATATAAATGCAAATGTTGAGCCAACCCAAGCATGAAAAAATCTGGGAGACAACACTTCAGGTGCGGGGCTGATACAAGTCCAGAACACCAGGTTATGCAGAGTGTTAAAGCAGACAGCAGGCACAATGACATGTTAAATTACCCACATGATGTATAGCTTAATGAACCCCCTTGTGTTGATCATGCTTGGCATTAATCAAGAGCCATGAACAGATTCCCTTATTTTCTCAATGCTGCTCTGATAAACTGCAATTTCATTTAACCTTGGACAGGAACTTTAATAGCTTCCACGGGACAACTGTCAATACTTTCCCGGGTATACAGTGATTAAACGGCAACACAAGATGCATGTCATGAATTTTCTTCATTTGAAATTAGAATTTTCATTTTTTACAACTATTTGCATAAAATATGCTGAAAATATGGAAATATGTAAAGGCTTGCCTGATCCTTAGATAGAAGTACACCAAGATAAAGGTTTTTAAAAAATAAAATAATTAACAACACATTAGTTAACATATTGAGAGCTTCAAATAACCTTCTGCTTGGGAAACAAGACAACAAAAGACAAGAATCCAAAGAAAGGCTCGACAATGTGTCCTCAAGTTAGTTCATTATGCATCAGATGTTTGACACTACACACTTCTTCAGCAAAGGCAATACTTAGAGGCCAAGGGATTTGTAAAGGTGGGGAAATGCTTTGTTTCTCAACTTCAGTGGTTTCTAGAGACACCTTTGGGTGCTTTTCTCCTCTAAAAGCAGATGTTTGTTTCTCCCTGAGTTGAGTCTGTCTGTCTCAAAGACACCACAGAGGAAAGAATTAGTAGGACCACTCAACCTGGGAGGTTACTAGTCCAGGTGAATGTCAAAGGGGACAAAACCCAAGACAAATATAGATCCAGTGCCTTTCCTAGGCAATTTGTTCTAAAAGAGCTCTACAAAAAAGTCTTTTCCCACTACATAAATTTAAAAAGTATTTTTATTTGTCGCCACTGATGACAATGACAGAACAAAACTGGATCACAAATGATGGAGAAATTTGTTATTTCTAATTCACAAAAATCTTCGTTAAAGGTATGGACTACTATTACAAGAACAAGCAAACTACAGCTATCTCTACTTGGGCATCAACAGTTACTTTTGCAACTTTTTTCTTTGGGTTGTTTTTTCTACAAAACCTAATTAATCCTAATGACCAAAAAAATGCATTCTACATTTTCCCAGACTGCACTGGTACCAGTGAAAAGCACTGCTGAAAGTATGGTAGCAACCTGTCTGCAATAACACCAGCTAAATTGACCTGGTATTGACTGCTGTGGGAGATTTAGCAATGATGTACAAATGTACACGCAAAATAGGGAATGGGTAGGAAACAATCCAGAGACAAAGAATGATTCTATCATGATCGTGCACATGAATTAAGATGGAAAGAGAAACTGGGAAGAATGTCTCCAGAGTTGATGTGAGCACATAATTTAGGAGCAGATATTAAAAAACTTCATCTGTGAAGGTAGGTAAAGGTAGAATTTCCAAAACCTTCAGAATTGGATCATAACTGTCAGGCTAAAATTCTGTCTTGGAGAATTCCCACTTGTGCAAGCTGGTTCATTTGCAGGTAGAAATGCAAAAATCCTCCAGTGAGAAGGAAAAGTAAAAATAAAAAATATCCAGCTTCTAATCAAAGGAAGAGTAAAACATAGGAAATAGGTTACAGGGTTGATGCTGGGGATGTGTACAAAGTTTTCACGTACTTGTCGTGATTCAAGCAGAATATAAACAGACTGAAACTCAGCTCAGACTCCTGAAAATATATTAAATCACCTGCCATATGTGTGCTAACCCCCAGCCTAGGGTACCACAGAATTAATTGTTCTTTATTGAACTAGTGCTACATCTATGAGGTGACAGTTACTACTGGCAATTGATGCCAGTGAATCAAACACTTTTTGGATATCTCAAATGGTCTTCACCATGAAGCAGACTGTAGCTTAATAGGATCTGGAAAATCCTGGACAGTAACAACAGCTCTGGTGCAAACCAGTTAGGTGCTCAGGAAGTGCTCTGAACTATCCACTGGCGAGTAAGTGAAGTTAACACACCAAAGAAACATAACAGGAGGTCGTAGCAGAGAAATCTGCTCAAAAGCAAGTAAATGCGAACAAAGTAGTTTTGATCTCCTAACTTAAGAGTGATTTCACATACATCCATGATTATAACTGGGCTATAAGCATTGAAGTCTACTGTAAGTGATCAAATAGTCTGCACAAAAGTTGTCTTATCATTTCCACCACTCATTTCTCAAGGTATGGCTACACTGAAGAATGAAGCATGAAGCATGTTACAGAGCTGGCTTGGGTACCACTGGCAATCTAACCATACCTCCAAAACACAGTCTTCGACACAGTCATACTTCAAGTGTAGCTTTAAGTATTGTTTCCTTATTGTTTCAAATGCTTTGCTGGTCTGGCAGTAGCTCATATTTCAACTATCAATTCACTATTTCTCTAGGAAATCAAAAGCTTATTTGAGGTGAATTTGCTCGGGTGCAGCACAAATCTTTCACACAAGGTTAAAAACTGAAGTTCTGGCAATCCCACATGTAGCTAAGTCACACACTATGAACTGAGTTGTGACCAAGAGCTTAAACCATGCTAAGTTAAGGAAGCCAGGGCTGGAGAAAATGATGCTGACCTCTTATTGCAGACTTCCATACTCAGTTTCCTTTTCCCTACTGAAGCTGTCCTGAATGCATCAGGAAAAAGATATTGCTGTAGCTGCTGGAAGGCACTGAGGAAGCTGATAACATGCTGGCCTTTTTTTTTTTTTTTCTCCCAGTTCCTCCATGAGCTAAGTTTAAAGTTTATCCCTCCCACTAAGAAAAAATTGATTCTGCACTCTATATGCTGAAAAAAAAAGTAAAAAGCTGTGAAAGCTGGAGACTTGATTTTCTATTTAAAGGATTGTGATGACCAGGACAGCACTTAATACCAATTTAGAGACACTGATGAAAGAATGCCTTGCACTTGCACTTGAACATGAATCCCAGATTCTCAGTCAAGACAGTTCTCTGCCCTCCTGCGTTGCACACACTACAGGAGTTCTGCCAACAATTTCTGCCTCAAGCCACAGCTTGTGATAAAACTGTAGTGTACCTTGAGAAAAACATGCAGGTTTGATTTAATGTATAAAAAATTGACTGCATCTTTTGGCAGTCTTTTTCGCTGGTTAGTTGCTCTCCCTCCACAAAGGCTTACAGTTTGAAAACTGCTGACTTTGACTTCTGCCGTTGCATCAAGTTATATGTGGCCTTTTCAATTATTTTGGGGGTTTTTTGGTTGTTTTTTTTTAAAGCATCTTCTTGCCTCAGCTAATATCTTGCTATGCAGAAGGTTACAGACCACAGTCAAGTTGCTTCTTTACATTTTCCTTTACCTTTACTTTTTAAATAAAGTATATTAAGTTCCTTCAGGCTGCCATTATAAGGAGAACTTTCCAAGTCTCCAATAATTCCTGCAGCTATTTTCTGAACCTGCTCCAATCTTCCATCATCCGTTTAAAAAGTTAATATCTTAATGGGACACAACATTTCTATAGCAATCCTGATGTGCATCATGCTATTTATTAATGGTAGCCAAATCTAAGTACCTTTCTAAATTAAAGAACATTATTTAAACTAAGAGAAAAATGCATGTGAAGCTGACTTAGAAAGAGTTTCTTTTCATTATTACCAAAGAATTCCTTTTACTGGTAACTCAGCATCCCATTACAGTACAGTAAAGCCAGGAATAAGTATGTAGAATTTTTAATTGAAAAAGAACAGCATGAAGCTTGAAGGCTGATTTAACAGATATTACTAAGTTCTATCACCTGGTGTTAAGCTGGAAAACATTTCTTTGGTGCCATTAGAGAACACTGTTGCCTACAAAATTAGGGCAGAACTAATGTTATCAGATTTTATATGTATTGAAAAAGTAAGACTCTTGGGCCCTAACCTATATCATATCAAACAAATCAAGATGGAGAATTAAGCCAAAAGAACAAGCAATAAGCAAGAAAACTTGGAAGGTTTATTTCAGCGTGATTCCCTGTGTAGTCCAGTTTAACAAAGGCAAGAGTCTCGCAGTTAAGCTGTACATCCTCTGAATAAGCTACCTTTAAATAAGAGGGAGCATTTTCATTTTCTCTTTCAAACTGCAAATACATTCTATATCCCATGACAAACCTAAGAAACTACAATAAATGCTGAATTTGACAGCTGTGAGGCTATAGAAACATGTTTCTTGTCACAGGGATAAGGGCTTTTGTGGGACAGATTTTGTGATCTTTGTCTCTGCCTGAGTCTTCCAGTTTACTCAGCTGATATTCCAAATTCAAAGTCCCTGGATTATTTTGTCCCATCTTCTTACGGATGCTTCTTGTAAAGAGGCTGCCTGTTGTGGTCTATAACCCTCTGCCTTCACAGGTAGGTAAGTGGTAGTTTAAACTGACCTTTTTGCCCTTCCTACAGGGTCTCCATAGCATCAATTCTTTACTCCAGACTGAGGGAACTGCTGGGAAACATTGAAGGATCTTATGGGGAACGTTTGCACCCAGAATGGTCCTGTCTGTTTCTAAACAGGAAAAAAAACCCCTATTTGCAAGAGATCCCAATAGCAGGAAACTCCCCCTCCCCATCATGGGTGGCAAAAGAGATACAGCAGGTATGTCCTGCCACCCAAGTGTGCATACCTGCATCTGGGAAGTCAAATTCAGCCCTGAATTAAGATGGTTTCATGGCATCAGTATGTACTTAGGTGTACTTTAGGGGAATTTCCAACAGGTTGACATGCAATTTTTATTTGCCCTGTTAATGTTATTACTAGTTTTATTCTTAGGTACGTAATGAACCCAAGTGTATGAATGGTAGATGAAGGTTTTGATTTATTGAGCTATGTCAGCCAAAGTTTGGAATTACCTTTATGCTGAGTTCATTCGTGCTGTAAAAGAAAAGTTTTCCAGTGTATCAGCAGTACAAGTTTTAACTAGATAGATACTCGTATCTCTAATGCAAAAGAGAGGAGAAAGATCAAAATGCTTCAAAGAAAAAAAGTGAAAAAAGAATTAATCTATTTAGGTATGCCAGCACCATGTCTTTATTTCCCACCAAAAGTCACTGAGTAACAGGAATGTTAAGGTAAACTACTCCTGAAACTGAAAACAGAATCTGCATTCCAGTCAACAGAAGCAAATTACTAAGGTATTTTTGCAAACAGATGTTTGGAATAGCTTTTTACAGAAGACATATATTTAAGTAGAAAAGCGTGTAAGCCAAAATTACTTAAGTCAGTGTTAATCAGCTATTTACCACTACACAGACACACAGCAGTGTGACAGAGGAGTCACCAACTCCCCTTACTAACTATCAAGAAAAATTAGACTAGCCTAAAACTTTTGGTTGATTCGAGGTCTGTTGTGGGGCAGTATGCTTCTGAGGTACCCTTGAGATCCTCTGACAGATGCTTCATAGCATGACAACAGTATATAACATCATCAAAAACAGCTGCCCAATGAACAGTGCTTTAATTTTTTTATCTTTTTTAAACTGTAAGAACTCACTGAGAGAGGATTTATCCGGAAGTTTTATGCTTTGTAATATGACCAGTCTTAAAAGGTAGAAACCATGTGCAGAGTATTTGTAATTCAAATACTTATCTGGAGTTATTTATATTCTTGTCACTCCTCCCACCCCCAGCTAACATGGAGTCAGATTCTATTCTCAGTTAGCCCAATGAAAGTCCACTGAAATCAATGGAATTTCTTGGATCCATTCCAATGCAACAGAGAACAATGGCACTGAACGTCACCATTGTGCTTTTGCACCTAAGCTGCTCCTTCAAAATACAAGCATTTGAGTAATTCCTGCTCTTTATTTTCAGTGGAAATAGTCTGCTTTTTTTTTCACCTGAAAAATTCAAGTACCAATGTCCAGTCTCTTTACAGATGCACCCTATTCCAATGTGCTTGGTAAATAGTCTAAATTGACCTCCCTTCCCCCCTCCCAGTACTGGTTCCAATCACACTCAAATCATATTACTTATTATTCCTGCTATGAAAATCATCAAATACAGTAGGTAAAGATTTATTGTATCTCTTTAAGAAATAAATAATTCATTGAATACATTAGATGGAGTATTGTAGACTTTCTGAAAATCAACAAGATAGCTATTTCTTGCAGCTTATATGTTTTAGAATGCTTTTAATCTTGGAGTAGATAATAAGTTATGTTTCTGGAAAAAAAAAAAAAAAGAAAAAGAGGGAAAGAAGTGTTAGGTAAATAAATAATAAGGCTTTCTCCACAGAAAAGTATCTGTGTTCAGGAAAGCATTTAAAAGTGCAAACAAAATCAAGAGTTTGCTTCAAACAGTATGAATTAATACTTAAAATCTCTCCTGACAAGAAGTTTTCTCTCAAATAATCTTTAAGTTAGCATAACAAGACAATCTAACCTGAAACAGCACTACATCTAGTTTGAAATCCAACACATTTGTTACAAAATCTGGGATAAAGTAAAAATAAAGCAAGGGGAGAAGTAAATATTTTTAATTGTGTATAAATGATCAAACAAAATTTTAAAATATCACACTTGCTCTTGCCAGCACTCAAAGTGTTAAGCAGATGACAGGCTTGAAACGACCAGATTGTGGTTTGGTCACAAATAACAAGATTGCAATGGTCACTGACTGGTCCAGGTCACTATGAAAATCCAAGCCTTTGGTCTTTGACCTAAAGATGGACGACATACTAAAAATAGACCTACATCCTTGAGTGAGACGGAAGAAACCAGTAGTCTCATTTTTCTCTTGTAGAGGTCTTCAGCTCAGATCAAATAACCTTATCTAGGAATCTGGCTATAATTCAGAATATATTTATTAAGGATTATTCATTTGGACCTGGTAGCATTTCTGAAAGATTGAGTTTGCATCCAAAGATATGTACAGTCAGTTTAATCTAACATCTGTGTCTTAGAATTTGATTGTCGTGGATGTTGCTATTTCATTACAAATGAGAAAGGTATTCAGTCATGCTGAATGGGGATATTTATATGTAAATATAGGAATTTTTGCTTTGGCAATAACTTCATTTCTGGGATGGAAGTTTATGTGATTCTCCAAATGCTACATTAACCACCAAAAAAACCTGACACAAAGTAAAGCCAAAAGACAAGCATGTTACTCTGTCCCTGAGCACATTTAATGACTCACTTCTACCCAGCAGCCACAACAAAACTACACAATCAGGCAAAGGAGATGATTTGAGGCAAATTTGCTCCTGTTGTAGGTTCCCTGAAAATCAATACATTTGTTCCCAGGATGAACCAGGCCACATGGCTGCTTTATGTACGTGGTGACTGGGTTCGCTGACACAGAAGACCTTTTATGTCTTTAGGAGGAAAACATGAAAATACAGAGATGATCACACAAAATATTTACGTTGAAAGTATGTTCACGTTGCAAATTTAAGCCCTCTCAACTTTAGGACAATTAGAATTAAGCTTGCCTTTACAACTTTAATTTGAGCTCATTGCACATATGCATGATAATAAGTCTTTAACTGCACAGACACATACATCATTCAGTTCATAGGATGGACGATGCTCCCTGAGTGAGCAGCTGTTCAATATTCTTTTTATTCTTATCACTCAATATGTGGCTCCATGCCTTCCTTACTGCGCATCATTCAAGCCCTGCACAGAATACTGAATTATTTATATCTTTATGAGTGTTTCTATAGTGTTCTCTACTAGGGTTTCTGAGTGCTTCCCAAATACTAATTAATTTATCTTTAAACCTGAGAAGTGAGACTTTACTATTAGACTCACTTTACAGATGGCGAACTGAAGTGCTGACCTGTTATGGCCAAGACTGATGAAAATGTCTACTAATTTAGGGTCCTCAATATGATGTGCTTAGAGCTAGATTTTCCAACAGGCTTAACATTTTTATGGTATTTCAGACAACTAAAGCATAAGTCCAATTGATTTCAGCAGCATCTGTGAGTACTCAGCACTACTGTGAATAGTCCTGAGTATCCAAAGTTATGCACTCAGCAAATAAGGAAAACACAGGAAGTATATTCCACCTATAAAACTTCTGCTTGAATCACATGAGGAATCTGAGTTTGAGGGACAAAATCAGGACAGATGAGTGGTCACTTCTAGTGCTATAGTTCCAAAAGAATCCATTTCCATCATGCTAATGTGCAACTGTTTTCACCATGAGAGCGAGCTGTCTCCCTATTCTGGTTTCATTTATGGCAACTTCTCACTTTTTCATGGTATTCCAGCAGATGATGGCCTTTTATGTTAAAGTAACACAGCTTTTTCCCTGAGAAGCCCCCATGCCCAGCAAAGTGGAAATACTGTAAAAGGAGCGAGTGACAGTGTATTTTAAGACTGATTCATAACATAAAAAGGGACACTTAAAGTGGGGAAGGAAAGCTTAATTTTGTTAATTTCTGATCTCTCAGTGGAATGCACAACGTTCAAAGCTTTTTTGATGTTAATTTTTAATATACAGGTTTTTTAACCTTTTTTTTTCTAACCAAACAAGATTTCTTCTTTGTAGAATCACACTGTTGCTCAGGGTGGCTCTTTAGGGTAGCCGGCATCTTGTGATTCACAGCGTCGCCCTCTATAAGTCGAGACAACACAGGGGCTACAGCAATGGTAGCCACAGAGCTCCATATGAACCCACGAAGGGACTGCACATAACACTCTACCAGTAGATTTTTCAGCTGTTTGCTTTGCAGCCATAAAATCTTGAGGTAAATATTGAAGGCAGTTTGTGCTAGTAGTGTCCTTCTAGTATACTGCTTGTGATCCTACATCTTCATAAGTCCATCAAGATCTATTCAACAAAATAATTGGAAATCATTCTTAAAATTAGCTAAATGATACCTAAATGTTCCTGAAATTAATTTTGGAATTGATGACATTTTAAATTCTGAAACATTTTTTTCTTTCAACTGTTTTAAAGCTCTAAGATTTGGAAGATGACTGGTATGGAAAATTTCCCAGTTTTAGTAGAAAATTTGACAACATTTTAAGAAGGATAAAAACAGTCTTAGAACCGAAACTATGGAACTGCCTCAACTTCAGAATTTTGGAGGACGCAGAGAATGGACTGTTCTCATTGCCTTGTTTTCTTTTGTTATTACTCATATCCCACTGACTAAAAAAAAACCCCACAACCAAAAAAACCAAACAACAACAAAAAACAAACAAACAGGAAAAAAACCCAAAACAAAACCAAAAAACCAACCAACTAACCAACCAAAAATTTTTACCCTGATGAACTTTTTTTTTTTTGTTATTTTTTGGGGGGTTTTCTGGGCTGGTAATAGGTTGGGGCTTTTTTGTAATAATTCTGTTTACAAGTGGTCATATTTTATATTTGACTACTTCATAATTTTCATCCTATTTTACAACTTGATTTCCTTTCAAGGAACGTACGACTTTTTCCCTGGGATGCGTTTAATAACTACACAGAGAGGCTGTCTGTGAATGGGCAAGTATTCGGCAGCTATAGCCACTGTACTCTGTTTCTTAGTAGCCTGTTGAAACTCTAACGACTGATCTAATAAGCCAGAAGTATTAGAAGGTCAGAGTGAACAACATTGCTCAGTTTGACCTTCCATTATTTATGGTTTGTCACATCAGCTATCAAAGCTCAAGCCAGGAGCTGATAAGGAGCTGAATCAGCAGCACAGGCATGACGCAGCAACATTCTCTATTTCTGTGAATAGCGACCCTTCCTTGTGGTGACCTGTGCAACCACCCATAACATATGTCCCTTAAGGTGGTCCCAGCCTGTTCACTATTTTATGTGGAAACTCCCTCTGTAAAGTTCAGGATTAACAATACGGTTGGCACTCAACTTTTGTTTTCCTTTCCTTAAAAGGTCCAGGTTCCAAAATAATCTTTGGATTCAAAGGCTCCTCTTTTTATAACAGATCTATTTTCACACTGTTCAGACCATAATTTAATCATTAGATGAATTATGTGGTTTAAAAAAAAAAAAAACAAACCACCAAATCCAGTCTAAAACTCAGAAGTAATTGCATCTTCTTTATCTGAGAGAGAGGGACCTCACTGCAGCAGCAAAATTGCTTGATAGAGCAAAGACTGGGCTGGAGTTCTAAGATCAACTCCCACCTGCATTTTAGCATAGAGAAAAATGGACTGGATTAGGATTGGAGCAATCCAGTGAGTGCTGTACAGTCTTCAGTATGTAGATTCTCAGTGGGATCACAAAGAAAGCAAGAGGACAGCTACTGGCATAGCTCCCATAGACCATGGAATACCATAGATGCTAAAGTGCCTGAGAAGACAGTATATACACTCTGTAATCCAAACCAGAAATGGGTGCAAGACAACCATCCAAGGATCAGGTGTTTGAATGTTGCTCCCTTGTATGTAGATCAGGATAACCACGATAACGAATGTTTTCTTTGTTACACTATTTTTTATACTGTCATGACGCAAATGTGAATGTTATTTTATCAGATTCTGTTGTAATCAGTGGTAGTGTTGCTCCTTCATGAGTGAGAGCAACTTCATCTGGAAGCTGACTAAGTGACAGTCTTGGTCGGGTCATTAAAGGCTGCAAATTTGTCTCTGCCTCTTTCACGTAATTTAATAAATCATGAAAACACGACTTTGAAGGTTACCAATCCAAAGCACAAACTATATGTCATAAGTAATAAGGAGTTTAACTGTGATTCCTTTTCATAAGACCAAAACAAATGCTCTAAGTTGCTTCAGTGTCTGTGTGCTCATTAAAGTCTTCCTAAGCTTATTAACTTTAAGGATCTTCCTCAAAAAGATTCGGAGGAGGGACTCAGTCAAAACATCCCCAAGGCTAGTTACAAAGTTCATAACTCTTGCAATTTTACTGTGTCACAATATTTGATGTTTTCCCCAAGCTATAGATCCCAGAACAAAACACTCTTTCAAAGTTCACAGCTCCCACTAAAAATGCACACAACAAAACCAAATTCTATTCTGCACTGTTTCACCAAAAAAGGCTTTAAATGAATGTACACCCCAAAATCATAAACCAGAGGGAAAATTCAAAATACTTAATCTGTATCATCTTGTGAGAAGGCCGTGCAGAATTGGTAGTGGTCTGTTTACTTTCTGTTACAAAGCCCAGGAAAACTCTTATACACAGTGATCTGGAGAAAACTTACTGGGATATTCCTATTGGAAAATGCAATTTACAGGCCAGGGTTGGCTCAGTTTACTTTCTAAACAAGACAGCTGGCAGGACTGTCTTTTCTGAGCAATGAGAGAAAATCAAAAACTAATTCAGGTACATATTGTTTCCTCCAGCAGACACACACAGAAAGATATTTACCTATGGGCAGTCTAACAAATCCCTTTGCCTCCTTTAAGCAACAGGCCTTTTGGATAAAAACTTCCCTCCTGTTCTGAGTATCAGAATCCAACAATATGGAAACAGAGACCTGAGGAGGTACCAAATCAATTGATGTCTCCAAAAATCTGGGGACCTAAATGGAGATGAGTATGTCACTCCACACAGGGCAGAGAAAAATGTGGTATGTGCTTGAAAAGAAACAGAGGAAATGGAAGGTATAGGTTTAGTTCCTAATCAGAGAGACTAGAGGGAAAGTAGAATCTCATTGTTTATGATTCTCTTCTTTACTACATGAGATTTTCCTGTTTCTGTGGGGTTTCTTTTCTCAGCTGGTCCAGCTATGGACCCAAGATGGTTCTTCTATCTGTAAATAGCAATAGCAACCTTTTATTGGGTCTCTTTATGCAAACTTGGGTATCATTTTTGCAACTGGTGGTGACACTTTGAAGTCTCTCCTAAGTGTGATCTGATATGGTGTAAGGTCTCATTGTTCTGGCACTTGAGATTAGACTGGCATTTCTGTGGAAAATGTAATTAATTTATTTTTGTTTAGAAAACCTTAAATGAATCAAGACCAGCCTTGCTAAGAAACTATCTCCTTCCTGCTTCTGTTCTTCTAAATCAGCAGATAAACAGTAAGTAGAACTCTTGGATCTAAACAGTAGGTAATAGTGTGACTGATCTACTGAGGTGGTCTTTCAGTGGCAGCATGGATGCAAGCCAGATCAAAATCACCATGTTACCACAACCTAAACAGATACTAGGTGTATGACAGGCAGCCTGACAGCCTAACTTCAGACTGTGGATTCTGATGGACAGCAGAGCTAAATCCCTCTGTGCATTTTGTGTTTTATGCTTTCCCCAAACCTTGGGACTGTGAAGCTGAAATTGTAGGTCACGGAAGTGTATGCTTCACACAATTGCTACTGGATGGGACTCAGAGGTTTATCACCATAGCTCCTAATTGTGATTCTAAGAAAAGCAATACACAATCTACTATCAACTACTAGTTTACCTACTATTGGAAGCGGGCTGTACTTGAATTTCTGTCCTGGGTTTGCTACTTTTTTTTTGTTTTGACTAATTTAATGGATATAAAACCAAAGGTAATGAGGTTAAACATTCATTTTATGAGAGAACACATTCTTCCCAGCCTCTTCCATCCCCTTCTTTTCCTCCTCCATCCCTTCCCTCTCTCCTCTGCTCCATACAGACTTAGGTCAAAAGATACCACTTTTTGAGCTTGCAAGGAATAAGCTAATTTACATCCCTCATTTTCATCTTCCTTCAGCACTCAGCAGTTGTCATATAATTTCCAACCTGTAAGAATAAATATTTTCTGCTTTATGCTCATGTGTACATATGCAATTTACATGCGTAGGTATAAAGTATTGGTAACCGCTTTGGTTACAATTAAAATGTGTTTTATTAACAAAGAGTAAACTAATTAGATATTTAAACCAAAACAAACAAAACACATAATAGGATCAAAATTCCAAAGACCTTTTGCATTGCAAAATCCACTATTCAAGCAGTGGGAAAATAATACAATTACATGCAAGGGCTTGTAGAGACTTGCTTAATGCATTATGAACATGCTGACCAAATACACAGTCCTCCTACCTCTGTCCCAGACGTATCTGAAAGGAAGAAGACAGCTGTAGTCTTCCTGATTTTGGGCCATCAAAGAGAATGGAATGACAGATGTTGAGCTATTCTTTCAGTGCAGTAGGGAACTCCTCTCTGTCAAACAAAGAAGATTGACAGTCTCAGAGCCCAGTTTATTTGTATAAAAAAGCCAGCTGTTTCTTTAACAGTTGAAAGCAGTATTCCTAGCATAGCATAAAGTAGATGAACAAATTAATAACTACTAACATGATGTTATCTGTTGAATGATTCTGTGGAAACAGTAATTCCACAAAAATGTAGCATAGACTTAATGTCACTTTTCCCCATGGAATGAAATATGTCTTTACTACAGAACATACCAGATTCCTAAATTCATTCTTGAAGCTGTCCCCAAGTTTGTGCAAGATCTAATTAATGCTTACTGCTACCATATATAAAACACTGACTGCATCCTAATAAAACAACTTTAAGCTTTCTGCTCTGAGTGATTTTTTTCTTCAGAGATTTCTAAATAGATTTCTAATTACAAACTAATGGACGTTAACCATTTCAGAAAATCCATTTAGTATTCAATATCTCTTTTATCTGCTTTTAATATAGCATGACACAAACTGATGTTAAAGGGTCGTTCTTTACAGTACTATTCAATTTTTCATTAGCCAAGAACATCTAAGGGAAAAAAGTAGTTTATGCCATAAAAGTCAATTTTGAATTGCAGTATCTGAAAAATACAGAGACTACGTACAAAGTATGGTCCAATTAAACACCTCTCCTAGTCACTAAAACTGCGAATTCCTTCCAATTAGCTATCATCACACTGAACTCTACATAGGCAGACCCAAGCAATGGGAGGCATGAGATTTACTGGAATCCACCTGTGTAAGCTTTACTTTGAAAAAAATTGCGGTTTGGGTTTGTCAGCGACGATAATGTCGCTCCGCTTCCCTCTGCGCCGCTCGCGCTGGCGGCGACGGCGACCCCCGACCCTCCCGGCGCGGCCGCCTCTGCCAGCACCGCTCCCGCGGCGAGGGCGGAGCGGGGCGGGAGCGGGCNGGGGGCCGGGCAGGGTGGGCCGCGCCCGCCCGCGCCTTTTGTGCGGCGCCCTCCCAGTCTGTCAGCGCGGGGATGGGCGTGATTGTTGGGGAGGGTCGCTGCTGGGGGTGCGTGTGAGCGCACGGGGCAGCGCGCCGGGGTCTGTGTGAGTGCGGGCTCAGGGTGCCCTCATGCCCCTCCTGGGGACTCGGGCAGCAGGTTGTTGTGGAGGGGTTGGGCACACAGGGGTGCTTACTTTATACACAGTGATGGGTCAGGACTTTGCACAAAGGTGCGCCAGTGTGACTTGGAAGAGGGGGGCTGTGGGTCGGGCGGGTCACGCCTGCGGTCTGTCAAGGAAGCCCAGGCTCTCTACCTGAACACAGGAGTCCCTCCGAAGGGATAGGGATGTTTCTTCTTTACATTCTTAGGCACAGCCATTTCAGCTTGGCCCAAATATTTATTTCAGTGCTGTTTCCAGCCCAGGGACAACCCTTTCCCCCACGGTGGCAAAAGTCTGTTCTTGCATCATTACTATTTTTATGACCCTCTGTGAAACGGAAAACTACGGTAAACTTCAGCTGAGACTGTGCTCAGCTTCTGAAGAGCAATTTTACACTTGCACTATAGTGAGCAGTCTTTGAGAAAAGCAATGAGTTTTACTACCAAATGCGTCACTCTGAACTATTACCTTATAGCTCTTGTACAGAGCAGTTGCTGGACAATTAGCTAAACACCACAGGAGCAATGGCGTTGGCTTCTCCAGAGCAGACATCACTGCTCTGTGGCCACTGGAACTAAAATGTCAGTCTGCATGTTCTCTTTGGAGCTGGGGTCATGGACTGCACTGCTGTCACCACTTTGGCCATTTCAAGAGGCCATACTGCACCTTGGTCAGCAGAACTCCTCCCCTTCACTTCCAGATGCATGTTTTTCTTGGATTAATTATGGCAGGAACACTGAATCCAGATGCCAGTTGAAGCCATTCAGAGCTTCCTGCTGGCTTAGACCAAACTTGCCTGTCCAGAGTTGCCAGGTATACAGGGCACCCTCTTACAAATGTAAGAAATTGTAAGATATAGGGCAGAGATTCCTACCCAAAGAGAAACAGACCCATGTTTTGCATCCTGATGGAGGCTGACCCTTCTGAGAAACTGTCTGGTGCCTCAGGCCAACATGCCTGAAAAAAAAATGAAGTAGACCCAGTCACCTGGACAGACACAACACAACGTTAGACTGCTTCAATGTGAAAACTCAAGATCTTCTCCAGCTCCTGAAATTTCTTTCTAGTTCTCAGTAGGGTTATTCTCCTCCATCATTTCACACGTGTCAGGAGCGCAGAGATGTTTCTGTTCAAGAAGGATAAAATCAGTGAAAAACTCATCCACTGTGAGTGTGAGCAGATTCAGGTTGAGAACATCACACAGGGTAAATGTCCTGGACAGTTGCATGCAGAGAAAGATATCAAATGGGAGAAAAACACTTTGCCAACACTAGCTGTGTCCCCCTCAAGCACAATTCCCGTGGTGACTTGCCTGTTCCCCAAGCAATAGGGAAAAAGTTAAACTGTTGATGAAAAGATCAAATATCATACTTCTGTCCCAAGAGTACTATATTTGCAGTCCAATGAATCCACACCATACTAAGCTAGCGCGAAAAAGTGGAGTCCCTCGTATTTTTTAGGATTTGGCAGGTACTTGGTGTATTCTTGAAGATGTGAGCAGAAGTCTCCTATGATGGAAAGAAAAACCTGTCATGGATAAGGAGGTGTTCCCAGTCTATCTCTTCGGGGGTGGATTTATGATGGATGTAGAGGCAAAATGGAAGAATTTGCCTGGGTGATCTGGATCCCCGGGAAAGGGGGGCAGGATCCGTCCCTCCCGCTACAAAAGTAACCCAAATCACGAGGAGCAAAGAAATCTCAGGAGGCAGTATCGCTCTCTCCGGGCTCAGCCAGCCCCGGACGGCGGCACCCCGGGAGCGCTCCAGGGAAAGACGTGCCTTTCCTTAGCCGGTACGCGGGAACAACGGGGCTGGGGAAGCCCTCGCTTCTCACACCTGGCATTTGCGTTCGCCTCGGCCATTGCGTCCTTCTTAAATATATATACATATTACACATACGTACCACTCGGCTCCGCTGCATCGCCTTTGGAGATGTTTACCCAGAGAGACGGCATTGCGGCAGCGCTTTATTACAATATAATGCACTGGGGGAAAAAATAGAAAGGGGCTCATTATTGTGGTTGATAAACATCGGAAAAGCACACGCCTGACCTTTCATTTGTACAATTAATTGTTCCAGCAGAAGGAAAATGAGTCTTAATTGTGCGCAGCTTCGTAGAGGATCAGCTGTGTGTTCCCCTCCGCGCTCAGGGAAAAACGCTGTGAAGTTTCCATGAAAGCTTTTACTTTCCACTAGGACAGGAAGAAGAAAGGAAGATTGCTATATCCCACCTCTCTTCTCTCTCAAAGATAAAGGATATTGAACTAGAGTCCTATTTCAGTGACCTGCAACATTTTCTTCAGTTTTGTAAAACGGACTTTTCTGCATTTCCAGTGCTATTTCCCACCACAGTGAGGAAATATTACAAAACGCACAACCAAACTTCATTTCTGAGATCAAGGGTTAGCCCAAAGCTTCACCTTAAACACGAGCTAGGAATTTGGTTGTCAAATCAGGTCGATAACAGTGCGTGGGTGGTCAGGTTTAGGACCGGGACTTCCCAAGCCCTGCTCTGCTGGTGCTCAGATGGTGTTCGTGCTGCTTGCGGGCTCCGAGGGGGCCGCTAACTGCGTCCGCACGCAGGACCCTCGGCATCCAAAGCCTCGCTGGGGAGACGAGCGTCTTTGATCAGTAGCTGGGGCCATCATCCACGGGGAGAGGAGAGACGGAGCGCCGGGGGCGTGGGGGGAAGAGTGGGGGGGCCGCGCCCGGGACGCCCCCGCCGCGCCGTGGGGCTATAGATCGGCTTGGGCCGAGGGATGGACAGAATTCCTCTCACAGCGCTGACAGTCCTCCGACCCCGGGGGGCTGAAGTCGGCGGGAGACTGCAGTTTTGCTCCTTTAAGAACAGCCAGAAAATCCTTTTGTCTGTCCCCGGTTGATGATTAATAACCTCCGGCACCGATCCTGCCCTCGGCATCGCCTCCGGGTAGCTGCGGGGCTCAGTCCGCGCGGTGGGAAGGGATCAGGCCCTTCCCGGGGCGGGGGTGAGGTCCTACCTCGAGAGTGTGACCATCCTAAACTCACAGCTTACCGATACCGATTTTTATTCCCTAAATCACACTGGGACACATTCTGCGCTCTTTAATAGAGCACAACGCCCATTGACTTCTGTCCCGTTGACTTCAGTGGGATTTTCGCTCCATTAAGGACTGCAGAATTTGGCCTAAACTGACCGCAATAATTTTGCTGCCGGTAATGGAGCTTCAAAGTCGTCTCTAATTAGCCGACGAGCAAGAATCGTTAAACATGCTGTACAATTCCGTGTGTGCTACGTGCTGGCTGCGGAACAGCTGAGCAGTCCCCTTCAGACCTGGAGAAGCTTATAAACCGTGTTTAGAGGAAATTCCAAATTCCCGGAGACAACTTGGGCACAAGAGTGTCTGACGAGCCCCTTCCTGCCTGCTGCGTTAGTGTCCAAGAGGGAGAAAAAAACGCTCTGAAAAGTTATGGAAGATCTGATCATACGCTCAGTTTTTGCCCCCTTCGAAGGAGGCATTTAAAGGATTACAGTATACGCTGCTGCTCCTATTTATCAAAGATAAACCCAATTAGTTGTGTTTATCCTTAGCCTGGAGCACTCCTAACAGGTTGCATTAAATCCTGAGCTGCCTCCGAGCAATGATCAGCTGTAGTTCGGGCTGGGATGATCTGACACGTTCACGTCCAGCTTTATGACCAGCAGTTTTCTCAATACGGGCGTGCGTGCGTGTGTGTGTATATGTGTCAGTGTTAGTGAAGGGGGAAACACAACGGAAACAAATTTAATCCATTTCAGCTGAATTCAGCTGTAAAGGCACTTTTATTACAAGACGGTCCTGCCATTGGTGGGCACAGCCTCCTTCCTCAATTCCTCCACTGTATCAACCGCTGTAGATCCAGCAAGTTGAACAAGTATTTCGCAGAGATTGTTATTTAATAACCTAATTCGTATACACGTACATTTTAATCCGTGCAAACTGTCTAACACCTCTAAATTTTAATTTTGAAGAAAACATTTTCCTCTTGAGATCAATAATTGAAGCAGTGAGAATGGAGCAAAGGCTTAAGATCCTTCAAGGTGAAATGCAGAAAGAAGAAAATAATTGTTGTTAAACAGCATACATTTTTAAGGCGATTCATAAAATTTTCTCGAGGAACTAATCCATACGAGAAGAAAAACTGCCCAAAATCTCTAGGCATGCCCAGTATATCAGTCATCTATGGTTTTTGGGTTTTTTTTGTTTTTTTTTTTTTTTTTTTTTTTTTTGTGTGTGGTTTTTTTTAAAAAAAAAGAGGTTCGGAAGTTTTGGTCAGTATTCTAGGCAAAATATGCTCAACAGATGAGAGTGGAGATGCAGCCAGAAAACAACTCCAGCTATTTAAACTGCCAAATGAGACATAAAGCAGCATTGTAAAAATCATCTGGAAAACAGGTTTTTCTATTGAAGTAGCTATGTGTTAATTACTGTGATCTGGAAGAGCTCTGTATCTAAACGCCTGGAAGCCGACTTTCACCCCGCATATGTAAATGAAGAAAGTGCTGAATCTAAGCCAGAGGGTTCATGTTCGGATTCATTTCCGTGCATGCCTAGACATTAATATGTGTTCATGTAGGGTTCGTACAGTACGAGGTGTTATTTCCTTATAAAGAAACACCAGGTCTCGCTTTCCATTCTCCTTACAAAATTATTCGCATTATTTATGCTACATTGAGCGATCTAATTTCTTCGTGATAGTCAGCTAATTGCTCTGGCAGGTAATTAGAAGCGGTTTACAACGCAAAGGGCTTTTGCGGTGGCCCTCGGATTATTAAGTTGCTCTGTAAATTATACCATATTTGCCAAAGAGAGGGAGGGGGAAGGGGCTTTTGAGAAGTTCTTCTCCTGCGATCAGAGCTGAAACACGTCCCCTTCCACCCCCCAACACTTAAAAAAATGGGGGGATGGGGCTCTTCCAGGGCTCAGAGTCGAATTATTCTCAAGCACGCGATCTGAAGCCCATTTTGTTCGTGCTCACTGGTCCAGAATAACTTGGCCATAATGGCCGGGAATGGGCCAGGTCTGCAGCAAGCTTCCTGCGCCCTGGCAGCATCCAGCAGGCATGTGGGAAAAGAATGGCTTAAATGGGGACATCTGTTCAGTGTTGCTCATCTCGCTCCTGCGGCCAGGTCGGGTTAAGAGAATAACCTGTTCGCCACCTTGCCTCCCTCCCGCTGTTCGTTTGCCCACCCTCCCGAAGTTAATAAGGCTGCTGGGAGTGGGGGAAGGGCGCGAGAGGGGTGACCTAATTGCTCTGCCATATAGGCAAATAACGACAGGGAAAGGTGGCAGCTACATTGTAAGAGGAACAGTAAATATATCAATATTGGGTCTCTCGAGTCAAATCGCAGGAGTTCTGCATTCAGGAGGAGTCTGTGGTGCACACTGAGTGCGTGAACGGATGTGGGCAAAACCTTCCTGGCATAGTGCTTCGAAGGTACGTCTTTCCCGGAGGACCAGGGATTCTTCCGCTCGGCAAACGGCAGAAAGCAAAGATCTTTTTAATTTTCTTTTTCCAGATTGACAGTTTTGTGCTGTTGGGAGAACAAATACGTGCATACATACATACGTACGTACGCACAAACACGCGTGGAAAGCTTTTCGTTTCTTCTCTGTTCTCTGCAGGCTACGATTTTGAGTGCATTAGGATTTGTATATGCAAGAGTCTAGTACACTCGAACAGTTATATATGCACACATATACACAGGTTCCCATGCATAAGTGCATAAGTGTGCATATATGCATACATGCATACATGTGTATGTGTATATATATATATATGTATGTTTATATACAAATAGCATGCTATATGGGGCATGACCCATCCTCAGACAGCCTATCTAATGGGAACATCCTGTTTTACACAGCGATTTTACAAACGTTTACTATATCTTTTCACCCGCTTGTAAAGCTTGTACTATGATTTGAACACGTGTGGTTAAACCATCGGACCCAGAGCAGCTCCTAGATTATTTGTAATTAAACACAATTCCCAGAGTAACATTTATCTTCCCGAAACTGCGATTGCAATTGTCAACCGTCTGGAGGAGACGCGGGGTAATCTGGAAGCATTACCTCCTCTCCTAACTGAGCAGAATGAAAAGAAATCAATACCGCTGAGGAGAAGAATTTAGTAGTTTTTAACTATAAGTGGTGCCTGGGAGAAGGTGATATATAATAGGAAAAAACAGAAAGCAACTTAAACAAATCCACTGTAGGTAGGACCAGAGGACCGACGGCGGGGGCTCCGCGCTCTGCCCCGCCCGGTGCCGGCGCGCTCAGCCCGGGCGCTCGCTCTCCCCTCCGGCGTCTCCCGGTACTTACATGACCGCCTAGGAGCCGCCGATGCGTGCACAGCGATAACGTACCGGGGGAGCGGGGGGGACGGTGAGGGGACGGGGGCAGAGAAAAAACGGGGAGAAGACGGAGGAGATGCGGATCGGATCTGGGCGCACACCCGCGGTGTAAACAGGGTGGGTGTGAAGGTGTCTCTTCCTTTCCCTCCCCAGGCACGCAGACACCAACATGTGCACGGTGCCTTCCTGAGCTAATCTAATTACAGGGACCTTTCGGAGGCGCAACCACCTTTTTTTTTTT